>CANYBF013749860.1:0-12403 GCA_948192965.1 Dalechampia spathulata
CTCCAACATACCCTAAAGGGTAAGACACATACCCTAGGCAATGAAAGAGATACCCGAACGGGTATGAGACCCCACAAACATACCCTAAGCAACCTAAACAAACCCTGGATTGCACCTGAATGAACCGAGAATGCCCGTAAAGGCAAAGCAATGAAGAAATAGCCCGACTCATCCCAATCAATCCGAGAGGCTCAAATTTAAGGTGCGACACATTCCTATAGCGATGAAGCTGGAATTCTCAATTACCAACAACATGGCAGAGTATGAAGCATGTATCCATGGTATTGAAGCCTTGATAGCGCTGAACGTTAAGGAAGTTGAGATCTACAGAGATTCACTGTTAGTAGTTTAACAGACCAAAGTTGAATGGGAGGTTAGAGAAGAACGCCTGAAGCCTTACTCGGTTCACTTGAAGGGTTTGCTCCAGATGTTTACTCGATATCAATTTGTTTATTTGCCACGGGTGAGAATTAGATGGCTGATGCACTTGCAATGCTAGCATCTGTATGGGAAGGGCCTAAGGAGTCTTCGATGCGGCCAATATCTCTGACAACATCCAGGGCCCCGTGTTACTCACATTCGGTGGTGATGGTGGCTGAAGCACATGACAGTGAGTGGTATGCAGACATTCTGAGATTTCTGAAAGATGGAAGTTACCCTGAAAACACATCAAAGTCTGATCAGAAAACAATTCGGTGGCTTGCTTGTCAATATCTATTGTTTGGGGATGATCTGTATCGGAGAACGGTAGATGGACAACACCTACGTTGTGCCACGAAGTCAGAAGCACGACAGTTGATGGAAGACATCCATGTTAGCTTATGTGGTGCTCACATGAACGGGCACATCTTATCCAAGAAGATTTTGAGACAGGGTTTCTACTGGACTACCATGGAGTCTGACTGCATTAAGTTTGTAAGGCGCTGTAAGGAATGCCAGATTCATGGAGATCTTAAGCACATGCCACCGACCGAACTGCAAAGTTTGACCTCGCCGTGGCCTTTCTCGGCTTGGGTAATCGACATTATCAGTGAGATACACCCTCATGCCTCTAACGGACACCGTTTTATAGTTGTTGCCATCGATTATTTTTCCAAATGGGTGGAAGAAGCTTCATTTAACAAGCTGGGGGCAGAACAGATGGCTCGATTTATCAAGAGAGATATTATCTGCAGATACGGAGTGCCTCATCATGTTATGATAGATAATGGAGTACAGTTTCAAGGCAAGACTCAAGAATTACTAGTAGCATACGACATTGAACATCACAAGTCTTTGCCTTATCGCCCACAGGCTAATGGCACAGTTGAAGCTACAAATAAGAACATGAAGAAAATCCTGGCCAAAATGTCAGTGAGCTACAAGGACTGGTCTGAGAAGCTACCGTTGGCACTTTGGGGTTACAGAATGATAGCAAGGACGTCGATAGGGATGACTCCTTATTCTTTGGTATACGGTATAGAAGCTGTCTTGCCAGTTGAGCTTGAAATAAAGAGCCTCCGGGTAGTGTTGGAAGTAGAAATCCCTGAATTGGAATGGCGTAGAGAGAGGTATGAAAAATTGGCCAAGGTGGATGAATAGAGACTTCGAGAGCTCTTTCACATTCAACTGTATCAGAAACGTATAGCCCGAGCATTCAATAAGAAGATGCACCCGCAATTACTGAAGGTTGGTGACTTGGTACTAAAGCAGTGCAGAACGGTAATCACTGATCCTCGGGGAAAGTTCCGTCCAAACTGGGAGGGTTCTTTTATCATCAAGAAGATCATGTCCAAAGGTGCTGTAAAGCTTGCTGATATGGATGGTAACGAGTTTCTGAACCAGTCAACAGGGATCGACTGAAGCTCTTTCATGTCTAGCCCACTCAGGTCCACTCAGGTTCTCAGGCAAAAATTAGGGCTTTCTTTGAAAAAAAAATGAATGAAACTGAGAAAGAATAGGAAATAAAAATGAAAGCTAGCTGACTCGAAAACCCAAAAAGGTGGCTCAGGCAGAAATTAGAGCAAAAGAAAAAAAGAGGAGCTCGCTGAACTGAAAATCCAAAAACGGACAGGTCAGGCAAAAATTAGGGCAGAGAATCAGGCTGATTAATAAGAAAACCAATTATGGCTGATTAATCATGATAGTCAAGGTATTGGACGGAACAGTGCTCATTTTAAATGTACATGAAAATGCAATATGGTTATCTCATGTGTTAATGCTGTTCTGTTTTGTATGCAAGTCTAAATCTGAATATGAGATCATTCATTTAATGGAAATTCTGGTAATTTTGTCATTACTATTTCTGGTTTCTTTCTCTACAATATAGCTCTCTGTGGTAATCTTCCCGGGCATCGGAATCAGACTCCTATTGCAGCATCGCTATCCATTGACGGTAATGGATAGAAACTTTAGATAAGGCAGAATTGCGGTACAAGGTTTGCTCCCTACGCGCCCATATGTGCACCAGGTGATCCAGGAACCTCTGTGTCAGACCTGCTCCTGCAAACACGAGCAATTTGGCGGGAATAAGTTATGGAGACCCATACTACCTGTATAAGCGTGAAGGCGCATAGAATGAGCATCTGAAGAGGCCCGCCAATGGCACGCAGTCAGCATAGGTGAATATCGTGACACGCTCGATCCGCCACCAAGAGCACGTCCATCTAACTCTATCGCCTGTCATCTGGGGAAGGTAATCCTGCCAACCTTCTATACTGGAATCTAGCTGCCCAGGGGATGACAGTCGTCGCAACCAGAAGCTGCGGGGCATATACCGGTTCAGCCTGCCTGAAGGAATCGCCAGTAATCCTAGCTTCTCCTGTAACCAGATCTTAAAAAAATTAGAAAAAGAAAAAGTGAATAAAAATGAATAAAAAGAAAAAAAAGCTCACTAAGTCGAAAACCTAAAAAGGCGGCTCAGGCAAAAATTAGAGCGACTCGCTGAATTGAAAACCCAAGGGGGCAGTTCAGGCAAAAGTTAGAGTCATGATAAAAATAAAACCCGATGGGCCAAAAACCTCACACAAGGAACTCATGCAAAAGTTAGGGTTTAGAAAAATTTTCATTCTAAGTTGAAAACCTGAAAAACCAGCTTAGGACTGGTACCTGGAGAAGCAAAGGACTACCTCCTGAAAGATCCCCATCAGTATAGCACATCTCGTCCAAGCCAATCAGCATCTCTGCCAGGATCAGCGGGTATGGATCTCAACCCTCAGACATTTGAGCTAGAATAGAAAGTATTCGACTATGTACACTGCCTCCAGGGTATGTAAGCAAATATCTTCTAAGTATGCAGAACTAGACAACTCAGACCCACTCGGGGCTAGAGGGATCCATCCTCTGGCAAATCTCGATAATGCTGATCGAGATGAACTCCTGGCATGGTGATAGATAGGAACGAGCAGCTATCGGCGATATGTTGAATAGGGGAATCATCTGCTGAATGGCTTCAGTCTCTGAGATCTGAGGTACAGCGAGAGGCACGTAGTCCAGTGAAGACCCTCCCATGATAGCTCTAAACTCCTCCGGTAAAGGACACATCTCGAAATCCTGAATCCGGAAGACATGATCAACTGGATCCCAAAAGCAAACAGCAGCCCTCAGTAGGTCAGGATCCATCCTCACACGATGGTAAGTACTCATAGCATATAGTCTAAAAGACTCTAGCCTCTTCCAGTCAGGTGCAGTCAACCCGGCCAGGAAGTCATCCAGAGGATCTATCGGCTGAGGGACAGTAACCAATGCAGACGATGAGGGATGCAGAATCCTCCTCCTCAACGTAGTTCTAGAATCGGCGGCTGCAGCCTGATCAGAATGATGAAATTGTAGATTAGGATTGATTGCATTCATTCATTCATTCTTTCATACTTGTAAAATTTTGCATAGATATCGAAACATGAATGGATGAAAATCAATAAAGATCAATATTATCAAATAAAGAATTCTCTTTTGTCAAGACAAGGAAAAATCCAAAACCAGAAAGAGGAAATCTAAAAGGCTAGTCCTCATCATCAGAGCCTAGACCAATATCAGCACGCAAAATGGCTACCTGCCGCTCTAATCGGTCAATATCTACTCGGGCACCAGCCATCTCTGCCTCATGATCTGCTCGAACACCAGCCATCTCTGCCTCATGATCCGCTTGGACTCTGGCCAACTCAGCTGCATGCTGGGCCCTTATATCATGGACAAAATGGTGATGCGCGTGGCTACTCCTAGTCCAGCCTACCCTGATACCCTCCATCTGGTATATGAGCCTCTCGTGATCAGCTCGTGGAACCTGTGGACAAACAAAGTCGGAATCCTTGGGAATCTATGTGGATTTAGAAAATTAAGTTAAGAACATACCAAGGTACAATCAGCAGGAGTGAACTCCACCGGAAAAGGAGGAAACGGACTCGCCACGTGCATATAATCGCTGAGATCCTCAGCTGTCTGGTATACCTGGAATGTGGGAGGCGTAGTCAAACTCCCAATCCTGTGAGTTGAAATGTCATCCAGCTCACCTAATCTACCCCTCGCGCGGACTCTCCGAGTGGCAGCTGTAGAAGATGAAGGTCCTGGACCACCAGTGGCAGATGAGGATGCAGCAGCGGGAGCCTGAGACTGAGGGTCTACCCTCATACCCAACATGAGCCGAGTCCAAACAAACTACGGGTAATCGCCATCCTCGGACCAGTCATCAGAAGACTTGCCTGCCAAGGCAACTGCCAAATCCCCTGGTTGAAGATGGATACCCCAGAACATGTCCACCAGAGGATCAGTAGGAATCTTACGGGCCCCCATACCCCACTTAGCCCTGAACACGCGCTCGTCAAGGTACCACTCTCTAGACTCAGGAGACTCCATCAACAATCAGAGCCCGTCCTTCTCCCGAGCAGTGATCACGATGTCAGGAACCCTGTCCTCCTCATAAAGCCATGAGAGGCGAACCTGAAAGCAAGAAAAAAATAGGTAAATATTAGAAAACTAAGTCAAAATTACAAACTGAATTTTACTTTGCTAGTTGTAGGTGTGCATACCGCATCCTGTATAAGGGCACTCAGCCTGGCCCTGTGACAGTCCAAATCTCTGATTGCACCGGCTCGGGGACCGAACCAGGTACAGATAGTAGGAAAAGGGAGGTCGCACTCCCTCATGTCAGCCGGTGCCTGGCAGAAATGGGTCCTGTAAGCGTACAGCTGCAGACAAAATCAAGAGTCAGGAGGGTACCAGATAAAGTCAAAAGGATCTATCAGACAGGAAATCCAGACATGTACCTCAATGATGGGCCAGAATCCCAATAGCCGGCTGTGACCCCTGCTGATACGGTCCATCGCTGCATATAGGTACGCCAAAGCAGGGGTACCCCAGTCAAACGTGCTCACCCTGTCTAGATCTCTAAGAGTCGGGAGGAACCCCAGGTGAGCAGTAGCGCCAGACTCCAAGAATAGAGAACTACCCAGAAAGTACATGAGAAAGCTCCGGGCATACTGATCCTCGGCGATCTGATCATCAGGCTGTGTACCTCTCCAGCGACGGTACAGAATCTCATAACTGATCCTCCTATCACCCCGAGGCTGTGGGGTCACACCCAACAGCTCCTCGATGAGTGCTCGATCTCATACTAAGATATCCCTCAGCGGTAACTCAGATCCCATACATGACACTCCCGCCATCGCTGTGAAGATGGACGGGGTGATGGTGAACTCCCCAATAGGAAGATGAAAGGTATGAGTCGTGTCCCACCATCTCTCCATCATAGCGGTCAGCACAGATAAAATACTCCGGGTCTCCCCATCAATAAAGCACCCGAGCAGAGGAGCGAAGCCTGTCGCATCCACTCTCTCTCTGACAGCCACTGGAAGCTCCCTGTACCAGCGACTCACACCAGAAAAATTCCCGGTGGTGGTGATAGCTCCCCAGGACTGGTCCAGCAAAATCACGATGAGTTTTCTGACATAATTCTGTTTCTAAAATTTTATTTTTTTTTTGCATCCTAGACATATGTCTACTGTGTATTTCCTAATTCTGTATTGGAAATTTAATTGCATAAAATCAAAATACTAGGATTATGAGGCTTACCGATCTACTTGCCCGTTGGGACAAGTGAGACTCCGGGTCTAGCAGTAGAGGGACCCGTGTGCCTCGTGTCAGTCCATGATGTGGAGTCTCAACACTCCTGTACCTCGATGACTCACATGGTTGTCGATCCGCCATTATAACAATGTTAGAGCTAGAAAACTGGGTTTAAGAGTGTTTGGGGAGAGGTTTAGGAAGTAGTTTTTGAGTGAAATGAAGTTGAAAATGAGGTTTTTCACTTATATAGCAAACTTACTCGTACGGGTAAGCTTGGAACCGATTCGGGTATGTTTCTTACCCGTTTCGGCCCCAAAAAATACCCGAACGGGTATGTTACTGGAATTAATTTTTCTTCCTTATTTTCAGTATTTTCAGGACGCCAGGCAATTCCAAATGCTTTAGAAGATGATCCCAACTCTCTGCAACCTCTGGATCACTAATTCATGAAGAAAATTGTGGTAACCTTTCACTAATTCTGTAATTTCTGATTACTGGCTTCTGTTACAACTACACAGGTTCAACTGGATGAGATTGGCTCCAGCGCAGCTTACAGCTACACAGGTTCAACTGGATGAGATTGGCTCCGATGCAGCTTATAGCTACACAGGTTCGACTGGATGAGATTGGCTCCAGCGCAACTTACAGACACAGGTTGGTTAGATGAGATTGGCTCCAACGCAACTTCCAGCACACAAGTTGGTCAGGACGCATGTGGCTCCGACGCAACTTCACAGGTTGGTTTGGATGAGATTGGCTCCAAATGCAACTTCGCTGGCTACAAGTTGGTAAGATGTATCTACTCTTATGCAACTTACTTTTACCCGTATGAGAGGCGGAGAAAAGTCCTGAATGGTTTTACCCAGGCACGTACTTTGATCCTGCTAGGTCGTGACTGCCTAGAGGATCCTCTCACTACACTTTTCACGGGTTGGTAGAACGCACCGCTTCTACGCAACTCCTCTCGCTAGATTGTGACTGTCTAAGAGAGCTTTCACTTCACGGGTTGGTAGGACACACCGCTCCTATGCAACTTTTCTTGCTAGGTCGTGACCGTCTAGGAGATCATTGTTTCTTGTCCCCAGTGGAGATCCAGCACCCCATTCTTTTCACGAGTTGGTAGGATGAGACTGCTCCTATGCTACTTTCTTTTGTAGTTGACGAGATCATGATTATCTCGTGCAGCTTTATTCGTGTTTCCCCAGTGAGTTTTCCTTTTCATCTTTAGTTCTCGCCATCTTGTTTTCACATCCCTGTTTGATCTGGTGCTCTTCGTGATTCAGGAAGATTTACATGCTTGGAATACATGTAAGTCCTTCTGAATCAAGGAGCAACTGTCGCACCCTAATTTTGAGTCGGTTGGATTGATTGGGATAAATCAAGCCTATCTCCTTGTCGTTTTGCCTTCACGGGCATCTTGGTTTGTCCCGATGCAGTTCAGGATTTGGCCGAATCTTCCTTGTGTTATTTTATGAATTTTGGTATATTTTGCATGTTGAAATCATATGTATTGCTTATTATATGATGTTTTGAATGCTAATATGGTATTTTGTATGATTTTTGTTTGGATTTGATCCCATGTATTGTATTTGTGATTTTGTATTTCGTGTTTATTCCCCATTACGCGTGTTTTGTGAGTTTTGAGAGGAATAGCGTGAAGGATTAGGGTTTTGGGAGCAGTTTTCAGACTCGGGATTCAATCGAAACCCTAACTCGGTGGATCACAGAAAAGCGGACCAGGCACGGATCTTGAGGCATCCTCGAATATTTATGTTTTTCTATATTCCATTTTGACGGGTTGTATTAAATACCTGAGTTTTATTTCTTTATCGCTTTTCTATTCGGTCGGGTTGTATGTAAATGCCCGTATTTTGATTTCCTGCTTTTCATTTCTCGCTTTTATTTTTTACCTTTACCGCTTTCCAACGTGCTAAATGTTTTATCTGCCTATTACCATGAAACCGGACTTAATTCAACTTCAACCTAACTGCGTGCTACCTGCCTTTTCATTAAAATCAGATAAAGTGAATATAATAATACAGAATACAAATAAAATCAAAATCTCGAACCCAACTCTGAAGAAATTCGGGCTGCTTTCCAACACAGGAAGGCTCGGGTTTAATTTCCTGGTTCATTTTAATCACTCAATCGAGCTGGTTAAGTTGATTGGGTGGCGACTCCATAGCATTTCTCGACGCGATCTCTCTAGGTCCTGCAGGTTAACCATAGCTTAGTCACTCGGAAGCAAGCACCACGGCATCTAACGCCGAACAGCGTGCAGTACTCCCACGTCCGGGATGTGCTACTCCTCACACTACCTTATGCAAGGCACAACGTTTGGCATCGCATTTGCCACTTCTGAGCTCGCTACGCTGCGGGGCCCACTTAGGGCATTAGTGGGACCCACTACCCCTATTGCCGATTCTATGTGTCCTATGCATGTAAGACACATTTCATACCTATCTATGCATGGTAAATATGCAGTACGTAAAATATTGCATTTTGGGCCGGGGGTACTATTCATCATGAATAGTACCTAGGCGGGGCCCACTATCTCTGTCGGTATATTTTAAGGGTTCTGTACCAATAGAACACCTTCCACATATTGCCTACACTAGGTAAGTCATTTGGCATGCCGTACGCCAATTCTAGGGCCCACAAAGCATCAGTGGGGCCCGCTACCCACTGTAAGTCATTCTAGATATTTTGTGCGCACAAAATACACTTTCTCTCGTACCTTAAATAAGGCAAAGCGCTCAGTATGGTATTTGCCACTTTTTGGGCCTGTTGGGTACTATTCATCATGAATAGTACCCAAACCAGGCCAACGTCTGATTTGGCCAATTTCGAGTGTTCTGTACTCACAGAACACATATTCTCTGATGCCTACACGAGGCACGATCAACAGCATCCCGTATGCCACTTTCGGCCCAAATGGGCCCATTAGCCAAAACTCGGTGTTCGGGGCCGAATTTGGCAAACTTTATAATTGCAAAGTGACTCGGAATGTCATTTGCATCTAGTTGGACCTATGGCACGCATTCCGTTCCGCCCGTACGAGGCGGAGCGCATAGGTCAAAAACGTAACGTGCGCAGCACATTACCCTATATGCTACGCACATTGCATAGTAACCATCAGAAAAAGACGTTTGGTCAGGAGCCTTCTCGAGACCGAATTCAGAAAAACTTTCTTCTACAAAGTTGTTCCTTACGTCAAATAACGCTTGTATGCTTCGCAGTACATCCCCGAAGTGCCCGCAGCGGGCCTTACAGAGCGTTTTCTGAACTATGCGCTCCGCATATAGCACTATATGTGGTGCACATAGTTTAGGGATTTTTCAAATCTGGGCCAAAATTACAAAATTGCCACGCCCAAAAATTGCTCTATAAATATAGAGCTCGAGTAACATATTTTAGACCCCGAATTTGCTCAAAAGAGTAGTTGAAACTCTGCCAAATTCTCTCCAAAATTAATTAAACACTTAATTAATTTTTCTTAGGCATTTTAGGGACTAATTAACCCTAGTTAGGCTCCCTAAACGTGGAAACAAGGAAGATCAAGGAAGGAAAGCTTCAGATCTAAGGTAATTCTTCCGAATTTCTTCAATATCCTTCATTTTTCTCAAATTTTCAAAACAATATGCTGCACATATAGATCTATGTGCGCCACATCTAACCTATGTGTGGCGCACATAGGGCTATATGCTACACATATAGTCTCTGATTTTCAAAGAAAACCCCAATTTTCCCCCGATTTTTGCCAATTTTCTTCCAGATCTGGCCATTTTAGGGCCATTCAAGGCTTTTCCATGCCTTGGGTGCCCTGGATCTGCCTTAAACAAGCTGGATTTTAAATAATTTTTACCTAAAAAGTATTTTTCTTTTGATTCGGATGCAAATCCTTAAGCCAAAACCCATTTTCGGGTCCGATGTACCTAGATCGGGGCCGGATCTAAGGTTTTTGCTTGAAAATTCTCAGTTTTCTTTGAATTTTGAAAACTATATGTGCCACATCTAGCTCTATGTGCACCACATCTAGCCTATATGTGGCACACATAGATCTCAATTTTCCCAAACCAGCCCGGTTTTTACCCAAACCGCTTTAGATCTGACAAATTTAGCAACTCCAGTGGCTTTTCCATGCTGCTAGGGTTCTGGATCTGTCATATATTGTCTAGATCTACTTGATTTTGGCTTCAAAATCTTTTATTTTCTTTAATTACTCAATTAAAGTTTGGTTTGATGAACCAGAGGCCGATTCGTGCTCAAAATGAGGTACTGTCTTCATTAAAGTTGCTGGATTTTGTGTATAGTTTATTTCTGTGCTAACAGATTTCATTTTTGTGCAGATCCAGAGCTTATGTGTGCCACATGACATGCTATGTGCGCCACACACAGCCTATGTCTGGCGCACATAGCCTGATGCGCGACGCGCATAGTTCACGTTTTTCCAGAAAAACCATATTTTGGGCCATATTTTGGCCGTATTTTGACGTATCCAGTGGTATTTGAGTTTCACAGTAGCTCAGGTATTCTAGAAAAGTCATAAATTAATTTTTACATAATTAATTTTGGCCTCAAAATTAATTTTTACGATTAAATGCCATTTTAACTCGTATAAATGCAGTTTTTGATAGGATTGGATTTTAATTGGTCATAGGGTTATCTCCAAAATTATGTGTGATAATAATCCTCCCAATTTAATTATCCATGATCAATTAAAAATAATTTTGCTTAAAATTATTTTTATTAAAATGAATTTTCACGATCCGGCTCATGTTTATTCCTTGAATTATTGCCTAATAATTGTTGGATCTTGGCTCTTGGTTCGTACTTTTAAGTGGTATTGGACTAGTCAATTAAATCCAAAATTTATTTGCTACTAATGAATTTATTTATGTCTATTTCACATATAAACATTCGTGCATTTTTGACTCGTGCAAACCGAGAGGAGTGGGACCCGGGGAGGAAAGGGGACATTACTTAACGTCCCAAAAATGCGAGGTTATTTTGTAATAGGATAGGATTTATTATTCTGTCTGTAATAATCCCCTATTTCCCGTGTGTATCCCTTATTTCTTTGATCCCTTTCCCGGCCGTTATTATTTTTCGCTCGTGTATGGTTTATATTTGCTAAAATATTACCATGTCATTCATGTCACATGCCATGTCACATGACAAATACACACACTACTATGCATGCCATGCATATACCGTATGTCATAACATACCGTATTTAGTATGCATATATGTATAAATATGCTAATACGTAAATACGCCAATACGAAACCCAATACGCATAATCAATACGCATTGCCATGAATATATATGTCATGCCATGTCATATACTATGCCACATCATATGCCATATCATATTCCATACATATACTATGTCGAATGCACATTCACATACACACTATTATGCCATGTCATGCATATGCCATGCCATACATCATTAAATGTTCCATGCATATGGTATGTCACACATTATTCCATGCCATATACTTTCACATGTCATACGCATGCCATACATATGCCATGTTATGTATGCATCATTTCAAATGCCATGTCACATAACACAAGCACATCCTACTACAAATGTCATGCATATGTCATACATCTCACATGCCATGCATAGGGTATGTCATACATAAGCCATTATGTATATCATTTCATACCACATGTTATATGACACATGCACATTCTACTTCACATACCACGCATACGGTATGTCATTCATTATGCCATGTCATACACATGCATGTCATATAGTACCTTACATGCCATGCATATGGTATGTCATATTATTTTCCTATCATGCATATGATATGTAATTCATCTCACATACCATGCATATGGTATGTCACGCATCATTTCACGCATCATGCATATGCCATGCCACTCGCTTCATATGCCATGCATACACCATACATTTTATAACGCCAACAATCCAAACGCTAACGTATTACACTATACGTGCTATTTATCATGTTATATGCTTATATATCATGATCAGTTGCCATATCATGCATATGATATGTCATTCACGTTCACATGTCATGCATATGCCATGTTACTTTATTCACTATTTCATATGCCATGCATATGCCATGCCATCCAAATGCCATATAGCTTTATATGTCATTTTACATGCAACTATGCAACACCAAATTGTATGTCGTGCTGTGTGCTTACATTTACGCTCACATGCTTGCCTCCTTAGGATAATTAATTCCAACTATAATGGTAAAATCAATTTTGGAAACTCATAGAATAGATCTCCACCACCCGAACCCAATCTCTGAAGGGTTTAACTAGCACTCATGCTATGGGTCGGTTGGACCAATCCGGAACCATCCGGTGG
>CANYBF013750051.1:0-13608 GCA_948192965.1 Dalechampia spathulata
GGTTTATGTTTACGATTGAGTGTATGTATGGGATGGATTCCGGGTTTATGTATGCTTATCACGTTGTTTTCGCAGCACAACCACCATTAGGCTAGAGCGTGTCCCCATACGACGTCTATACGATGTATCCCTGACGGTACAAACACTGGTCTTCTTAGTAGGCTGTTGTTTGTGTCGTGGGAGCATGTCATCCTGGGTATGGGCCGGGTGTGACATGAACATAATGAATTCCATCAATCTACATTTAAAAAAGAAAAAACCTAAGATTAAATAATGAAGATTAAGTTAAAATTACACTTGAAAATATAAGTAATAAAATGAAGTCACAAATGCAACTAATTTAGTCCCATTTACTAATATCCATTAACAAGTTGTTGTATAAACCATTACATATAATCAGAGTATGATCCAAATGATATATGCAATGGATAAGGTGATATTATTCATATATTTTTTATTATTTCAAGCATCAATGCAAGAGGCATGACAAACATCTCATTCATTATTGATTTGTTCTTTAAAGTTAATATTATGAAGTTCATCTTCTTGGTATGAAGGAATTATAATTGATTGATCTATACCAAATGATAGTAAAATATTCAACACTAATTTATAGGGTTTCCATACAATTTATAACATTAAGAAGATATGTAACAATTAGGTTAATGATTTAAATAAAAATAAAATAAAATAAATTATTTTTTAAAAATGTAAAAATATCCTAATGATGATGTTGTGTATACTAATACATGATAACTACTAACATTAATAAGTGTGTCAATAGTTGTCCTTAATGCTTGCCACCTAAAAATTAACATATAAATAAAATGATGAATAATTTAGATACATGGAATAAACTGAATATTTATGTAATAAGCGAATAAAAAAAAGAAATAGAAGACATAAATTCATAAGGATGAGGGTCATAAATGGGATGTGATAACACAAAGTATGAGCTAAGAATAATAATATTTCCTATGCCCATAATTGAGAATGAACAATATGTCTTCTACTTAGAGAGATATTGGGATTTGTAGTACATAATTCATAATATAACCATGATAAGCATGTCATGCTAGAATTATAGGTATTAATAGCCTCTAAGTTAGCTAAAAAAGATAAAACAATGAATGTACTTTTGAAGATGATTAGTCATAGAAAAGTAATTCATTAGTGTTGTGTAAAATTAATGCTAGAGTATATTATTGAATTATGCATTCATTTGTATGTGCAAATAATCTAGGAAAAATATTAGATAACAAACTCAACTTTAATTTGTTACCATGTAAAACATCATATGGTGGTGTCATTTCAAGCAAACTATGGCATAAAGCATATCAATCATGATTTAAATTTCACGTGACAAGTTCAATATCAACTTTTAAATATGTTAAAATATTACTACATATTACATTTTTTATATAACATCATATTACTATCATAAAGTAAAATTTTATTATACATTTCTCAATACTTAAAAATTATTAATAACTTGTTATATTTAAATTTTTTATTATATTCATTGGTATGTTACAAGTTACAAATCCCTTAGTTTTTATTTTTTATAACCTAAAAATATAAAATAATTTTTAAATCATTTATTCATATGAATATTTAAATTCATTAACATGATTTTATATCAAAATTTTCAAAAATCTTGTGCTTCTAAAAAATAATAAATTAGTGATTTATATTTTAAAAGTTGTCTATTTAGATTTATAATTAAAAAATGAAAAATCAAACATTTTAAATTTCATAAACCAAAAATATGAGATCTAAAATTATTAATATATTTTTGCATCAAAAATAGAAAAACACATGATTCTTTAATTATTTATTTTTTCAAAAATATTTAATTAAAAATAATTATTTACATAAAGTCTATTTTAAGGGGATAAAGAAAATAAATTCCTGATGATTGATTTGTCAGATTGCAATCAAATCACTTACAAGTATTATCAAAGTTAGTGAATATTGATTTATATTAAAATTGTTACATTTTAGATGATTTTAGTGTTAATAGGAGGTGATAAACTTTGTTGAATGCATTGAAATTCATTTGTTAACATGGTAATTTTAGTAAAAAATTTACTTTTTTTATGCAACTTGTCACATCCACCCACTACTATTATAATTATAATTATATTTATAATTCATTATTATGTTGAGTTATAAGTTAAGATAAATTAGATAAATGACCTTCTAGGTAAAGTGGGAAGGCTAATATATTAAAATGTAGAATAAATAAATATATCCTAAGTTTAAACAATATAATGATAATATATTGAGTTAGGATAATAAGTTAATTTTAGAAATTAGTACAAATATCATCGATATTTAAATTATTTTATTTTATACATAAATATTTGTTGTTAACAATGTATGAAGATATAACAATGAAGATATGGTTATGAGATGATTATTACTAAAATATTGATATTTATTGTTATGATAAGTTACATGATTTAAGAAGAGATGAAAATAAATATCTAGGAGAATGGATAAATCAAATTTATATAAGAATACTGTATTTAATAAGAGATAAAACATACTCTTATTATTTAATTATATACATTTAGGAGTTTTGATAAAATTTTGGTTGAGGAAGAATACTCTTTATGTTAATGAAAAAAATAAAAGAAAATAGATTTATAAGGGGATAAATGGTGTTTCTTCAACTTAAGGAACCCACCTTAACCTTAAGTTAGTGGTGGATTAAATATGCATAAATTAATCCTTAAGGAATTAAAATAAAGGAACTTATAAATATTCTAGAAGATTATGGAAAACACTTATTGGATGAACAACTTAGGTGAGAATTAGAGAACCACAATTTACTCCTTTTCCATGAATTAGTTCATATGCTAGAAGCTTAGGAGTCTACTAATGAAGTTCAATTCTATCTCATTCTAAACTTGGTAAGATAATATATTAATGAATTCATGGTAATTTTCTGAGTTTATTTGATGCGTGAAGTTTTCATGGGTATATGATGTCTGTATATGAACTGTAACAGTCCAAAGAACATCATGTAGAAGTAGATTATGAACTATTGAGGGAACTGTTATTCAAACTCCTAAAAATGTAAGTGGATTGTGTGCATTGTATATGTAATAGAGTTAAAGGGTCCCTGTGTATGTTATGAATATATAATAAGCTAACAAAAGGTGTAAACTTGCTAGTTATTAAGGCATAAGATATCTGTGCAGCTGGTTGTTCTCTTTTCTTAAGTATCATGAGGATTGTATGGTTAGGATGAAATTTGTTCTCATACATGAATTAGTTTTATAATAGGACTAAATGATTAATTCATTTAAAAGCCTTGTTGGAAATGTTAGTGTACAAAACATTGTTGGCATTGATAGCTATTCATGCATAAGCCAGTTATAGGATTAGATTGTGTGGTTAAGATAATGACCATAGATTGATTTAATCTAAGTAGGAGAGATAATAAATACATTATTTAAGCTGATGTAGACTTTAACTCTAGGATTATTAGAATTTAAATTGGATTAACTTGAGAATTATTCAATAGGAAGCGATTACTTATATGTATATATAATTATTGGAATAAATTTGTAACAACAATAATTATAATAAGATGAATAAATAACCATGTGGAGTTGCCTGTAAGTATAATGATGTTTATGTATGAAATAACCCTTGCCCAAATCATTCATATAATAACATCCTCAGTGTTATATGGGTATGAATATGCTAACCATGGTACTTGATTATTATGGTTACAAATTTATTTAGTGGAGTATGTGAATTATAAGTAAGCATTTAACTTATTTTCTTTGAATTTTTAAAGAAGTGAATCTTTATATATCAGTATGATAATACTTGGAGTTAAAAGAACTATTATGTAAATGATGTTCAATATATCATCCTTAAAGAAAGCTAGCTAATTAGAAATATATAGATGTGAATATATTATTTGCTTTATATAATCCAATATATAAAATGATTAAGGGAAATGGAAAGATGTGCATCATATATATGAGTGTAACTATCTAAAGTGTTAATATAATATAATTGATTAAGATAATAAGGAATTTATGCTTAACAGGCAATGACAATAAAGGAATTGTTACCATTGCTTCATAGATAAATAAAGGCAAGGTAAAAACAGGTTTGTGTCTTATAATAATTGTATTGTAAATAAAATTTGTAATTAAAATAAATGTTTGATGATTCAAGCATCATATCATGAAATATTATGAATATTTGATTATTAGTTATTAATGTCAGAGATGTGATATATACTAGTATATCTCTAAATGTTATTGATTTGTGATTATGCCATCATCACATAAATGCATACACGATAAAGTATTACATCATATAACATTAGCATAACAGTATAAAGGAATTAAGAAGACACAATTATATATATAAATATGTATATAATGGATGAAATAAGGGAGGCACTAGTATATTTATATATTGAAATGATACAAATACAGAGAATATATAGATACATTGGAAAAATATATTATTGAAAATGTACCTAGTATAAATTATGCATAATTAGAGATAGAGATTGATGCAATCATAAATAAATGATGAATTTATAGAAAATGGTGAATTCATAAAGGAATGATGAAATGACAGAGAATAAATGAATGCAATTTGTTAGCATATAGAAAGGTGTATCTTAAGAAGCATAAGCAATCAATACGTTTTAAAATTTATAATCCTTATTTCATAATTATGCCATCGCAAGAATACGGGTTACAACTGCAGTATAAGGGTATCGTTCATTGGGACCAATGGTAGTCAAGTACTAGATATCAATTTCATGAATTATTTAAGTATTTCAATAATTAAATAATAAGAGATAGTTTATTTAATTAATTAAGCATTACCCAATTTACATAATACACATACTTTAAAATAATTCATAGCGATAAATGAATAGGACCATAAATAAGACCTTTCATTTGCAACTCAATTACTAACTTCAAAGTAGTGTATTAATGTAAAATTCTTCCTTTCAAACGAGGTTTTTACTTATTAAAAATAAACTAACCCCCCTACTTTCGTGACTACTAAGCTAAATTCAATGATTAAATCTAGTCTTCACACTTATGCTTCCCAATTTACTTAACTCCTATGTCTAAGCAGTTATAACTAGGTGTCCTTAAGTTTGTTTAGTTGAATTAATCCTTCTTTCAAAATGATTAATAGAACTAGTTAATATTCTCATGTTAGAAGGGCCCATTCAAATAATTGAATATAATAGCAAGAAGTTTAACTTAAGAACATGAAAAACAATAATTTGATAACTAAAGCATGACTAGAAGTTTAATAAAGTAAATGAACATAATATTCAAAGGAATTACAACCATAGAAAACGTTCAAATCTAAAAGTAGAAGGAAGATAGAGGTAAAGAAGAACTTGATCAATCTGTTGCTACTTTGATTCAACTCTTCCTTTTTGCCTAATCTGATTGCTCTCCTCAATATCTTGATGAAGATCTATCAAAAGTAATATCCAGAAGAAGATTAGAAAAATTAACAATGCAAAAGTGTTTAGTTTTCTCTCATCTCTTTAAAACCCTAATTTTTTTATTCTCCTAATGTATCAATGAATGAATAAATACATGCCTTATTCCTCCCATATTCTGACTCACTAAAACCCCTATACATCAAAAGTGTCTAAAATATGAATTCATCCTAACCCTTCATTCATATGATCCTAAGGCTAGAAAAAGGAGGAAAATTATGACCTAAATGCGCTACACGAGTTGTGTAGGGTAGAGCAGGATTCATACTAAGCTTATGGGAAGCAAATTTTAGCAAAATCTAGGAGGCACGCCTGGAACACAACTCTTGTTCCTCCTAATGCAAGTCATGTGAGGCTCGACATAATCAATGGAGGTGATTCTAAGGGGAGCTGCAAGGGACATGACTCGTGTCCCCTTTCATACAAGTCATGTGAAGCTCAAAATAGGCAGTGCAATTATGGAACATGAGTAACTTGACTTGTGTTCCCTTAAACATGAGTCGTATGACCTAAAAAATTGTAAATATGTCTATTCTGACATGCCTAAAATGCAATAAATCATGAATTTGAAAGTAGTCAAAACATGTAAAATAGGTCTAACACTAAATCAATGCATGAAATGTATAATAACATGATAAAAATGCATGAAATAATGCTAAGTATATAACATATGAACATGATGCATGAAAAGAACTAAAGTGCATGAATTAATATGTGATATGTTAAAGTTTGTAACTAAAATGCATGAAAACATAACATAGAAGTTGATTAAGAAATGAGAAAAGAGAATGATAATGATAATTACCAAACCACCCCAAACTTAAAACTTTTGCTTATCCTTAAGCAAAGAAAAATATAGAGCTATAAATTAGAATGAATTTGAAATCATCTATATTTAACTTAAATAAAGTAGAAATGTAATACATACAATGATGCAAAAGATGACTAAAAGTGCTTAAATAGAATTTAATACCCAATCATCATATAGTCCATCCTATTACAAATGGTAGAATTTTATTACAAACATGTATGCTAAGTATCATGAATAATGGCATACATTCATGTAACAAAGCAAAAATGAAGAAGGAAGTTAATAAAATCATCTACCTTATTACAGAACAATATGTAGATCAAGACATTTTAAACTTTCCTTACAGTTAATTGAATCATAGATCGAGTTACCTAGTTGTGAACCTTTAGCATGAAAACAAACACTATCAATACCGGCCCCCAATTAATCAATTCACAATTAAGGTTCTCAAGTTCATTACTTGTATTTTTAAGCCATTTGACCTAGAGACATTTATGGGGTGCATAAATGCCCCTATCTACTAAGCATTAAAAATATAAAAGTAATAATGAACATTAATACTCGTATTCATTATCATCTTTAACCTAGAAAACCAAATGGGGCATATGTTGTTTCCTACCTACTAACCAAAAAACATAGGAGTAGGTCTAGAATTTTATTACAACTTATTTGCACCATTTCAATTTTTAGCTTGATGTATCTATTAGACTATAATAAATGAGATTATTCATTGAAACTAGACTTATCCATTTAAGCCTATGTTAACTTAAAGCTACTTAGAATACATAATCATGCATATAAACATAAAATTGGCATGAGTAATAAGGGAATATAGAACAAGAAAGAATTATAGCAACTTAAGCAAACATTTAGAAATTTTTAGCAATAAATTATATCCAATATTAACTCATTCATATTTGAATAGAGATAATCATTAGATTAATCCAAGTTTAAAGCAAGTATTACAAAAACTGCAACAAAATAAAAGAAAAAATTTTAACTAAAAATGTCAAATGAATAAAAATGAATAAATAAGAACAAAAGTAAAAGTGAAATGCATGGAATGCAGAATGAAAATATACATGAATATGCCACCCCAAACTTAAAACTAGACATTGTTCTCAATGTCACAGAGCAAGTGATAAGGAAAGTATAGCATGTATAGAACAAACAAATAACAAAAATATCACAGAATTTAAAATTAAACAATGCAACAAACAAACAATAAGAAGAATAAAATAAAAGGGATGTAAAAGTTAAGAAATACCATAGACGATCATAACTCGGATGGTGGTAACCCTGACTTTAAAAGTAGCCAAAGTAGACATCTTCAAATAATACATTTTGTTGTGGATCACTTGAATAGACTGGGCATTTGACTGTGCAAGCTCATGTAAGTCAATGGTGGTTTGTGTATCAGAATTGATTGTGATGGTTAGGTGTTGGAGTCATGATAGGATATCATTGAGGTCAGGTTCTATTTGAGATTTAGGTTGGTTATGAGGAAGTTGGGTGGAGATGGAAGTAGAGGGAGGAGGTGGGGGAGGAATGTTGTCTAGTTCAATTTCGTATTGAATGATATTACTCTGAGTGAAGAAATATCTACTTGCCTCTTTACACCACTTAATCAGCCTTTTATTTATCAACGAAAGTAGATATAGCTTATCCTTCCTTGAGGTCACTGAATACTTGATCTTTTTGGTTCTAAGAACCCCAAAATGTCTACCTAGAATGGTAATTAGGCCACTACAACAAATCAATATATTCTTGGTAGATTCACCTAATCGGATGAAATCCTTAACCATCCATAATGTAGCATCAAACTTAATTCTCGTAGTTATACAATGAACTAAAAAGAGTTTGGGATTGGTGATCTTAGATCCCTTCTTTCTAGGTAAAACAATATTTGAAAATAATATGAGCATGTACCTAATGATCGAGGAACCTATTTGACTCACTTTATAATTGTTAGAATTGTACTACGGGTGGCCTTGTGATACATACTCCCCAAACATATCATTAGAATTAAAATCACTAGGAGTATAATCAATACTATTCTATGGCATATACAAAATCTCTTTAAGTTCATCTAAGCTCAACTTAAATGTCTTCCCCCCTAAACTAAATTTGATAATACCATAATTCTCTAAATAGGGGTTTAGCTATCCTTGAATCAAGCTAATGAACTCCAATGTTAATTCATTCAGGGATTCCTCCTTAAGAAAAATGAACTCACACCAACCAAGCTTCTCAAGATAATGATAAACCCTATTCCTACACTTTAAATATAATAAAACATAATCATCATTGAATTTAGTGGTATTAGCTCCCTGGAATGTAGATTAACATACCTTTTCTCCTGGATTGGGTGAATCACTGGGAATGGTGGGGTTGCTATGGAGGAAGAAGGTTTACCGACCTTTTATTTAATGAGAATCATAAAATACAAGAAGGTTTTCATTTCATTCTAAATGAAGTTGATAAGAATCATAAAATACAAGAAGTAAGCACAAATAAGCAAAGTCTAAGTAATAAATTCCACTTAAAAGAAATCTTCACCTTTCAAAACCCTAACCAACAAATGGGAGCTAAAAAGAAAGTGAAAACTATAAGTATGAAGGATAAATAGAGTAATAAATCAAAAATTAAGAGAAACTATAATGAAAAACCCAAGTGAGATATGGTGTTCTAAAGGAAAGTAGAAAAAGAAGGGTATATGGAGAGGAAGGCTTGATTTTTCTAGAATAGAGTGTGTTTAAATGAAAAAGGAAGTTTTAGAATGAATGAAAGAAGGGAAAATTAGGTTTTTAAAAGGGAAAATATGCTAAGATGACTCATGTCTCGTGATCTATTCGGCCAAGGATGGAGTTTTATGGTGTTTGAGAGGTTTTTGTATTTCCCAACTATGCGAGTTCCACGAGTCATATACTATAGAACATGACTTGTGTTCCATTTAGCTGGGGAGGAAATTTTGTTCATTTTAAGGGAAAATGAATTTCAAACTTGATGAGTTATGCTCGATCCATGTACTGAGTCATACAACTAGTGTATAACTCATTTAAACATAATCATTAGGCTAAAAATTGAAGAAACCCACCCCAAACTTATATAAATACTTATGGATTTTTAAACTTATAAAAAGAATAACCAAAAGCAAGATTTAAAAGTAAAAGAAATGCCCTTGATATAAAAAAGTGCATTAACTTTAAATTAAAGCATATGGTTAAACACATTCTCCAATGTTGTATGGAAAAGAAGCTAACATGCATTAAAAGATAAAATTTAATAAAGTGTAAAAAGTGACATAAAAAGTAAAAAGTAATGCAAAGTGGATTAATCAATGATATGTGTAAATGAGTATGCATGTGAAGATTATAACGAATGCTTATGGATAAAGTAAATTTAATTAGTATAAACTATACTGAATGCACTTTAATGGAGATTGTGTAAGGGATGACGCTAACACTTACCCCAAGGTGATAGAGAGCTTTCTCGATATTTACTTCTCTGGTCCAATAAGGAATAGAAAAGCTTCCTGGATCCTTCACCTTGGGTGGAAGTTTCTTATTTAAGATCACCATACTGCACTCTCTATTAGGGCCACTGTTTCTTCCTCAATAATGTCCCTCTTCTTAGTCACAATCTCCTTTAGAAACTTTGCATACGTTTGCATCCCCCTCAATACCTCTATTAAAGGTAGATTAATCTAGACCTTTCAGATCACCTCTAATAACTTAGCATATTACTTGTCTAAATTAGCCTTCAAATGTCTTTATAGAAATGGCATAAGTGGTACATATGATTTATAAGCAAGCTTTGAAGCATCACCTTTTTCCTTCTCTTTATTCAACAACGGTTAAGCTTCCTCTAACACCCTTTCTTTTCCCTTCTGTAAATTAGCCATCAGTCTCTCCTTAACCCAAACTTCCACATCTACCAGATTGTTAAAGTCTCCCTAAACTATAACCTTCTTTGCCTGCACTTGAAGAGCATTGTAGTGCTCTCTTAGATTAGGCTCTAGTTGCACTGATATCTTCCTCTAGGCTTTTAAAGAACTAGCCTGTTGGGTAATTTGGTTTTCCAGCATTTTATTATGGGTGGCAAGCTGCTCCAGCCTAGAAGAAAGATTCTTGATGTTACCATCATACACTTTATGATTTTGTAGAATTATTTCTATCATCATCTTAAGGCTTGACGTCTGTGGCTGCTACAATTATGGATTGGATCGCGGTTGAAAAACTTACAGCTATCTCATATGGGGGGCATGTAAGGTTACCCTGATTATTGTTGATTCTGTTGGTTTTGATCCCTAAGAGAAGTTTAGATGATTCCTCCATCCTAGATTATAAGAACTAGAGTATAAATTCTCTTACTGTTACTGATTACTCTGTTGTTATCTCCGATGCTGCTAATGTTATTACTCGATAAAGTTAACTTGCTCAACCATTTCCTCCCCTTGAGTCACAAAAGAGTAGTCTCTTAAATAATATGTCCCATAAGTCTCACAACTATATGGTCCTAGCATTTGACTCATATCCATACTATTCACAAATAGCTTATCCAACTTACTCACCAAAGAGTCAAACTTAACATTCAACATGTTGATAGCCTCTACATTATGAACACCTGTGACTTTCCTAGAACCTGGCACTTCATTATTCCATTGATAATAATTGGTTGACATCTCCTTAATTAGTACCTTTGAATATGCTAATGTTCATCCCATGAAAGATCCCTCTACTACTACATCCATAATGCTCTTTATATTAGGTTAAAGACCATTATAGAAAATCTACGCCAGCATCCACTTTGGTACTCCATGATGTGGGCAATGGTGTTGTAAGTCCTTGAACCTTTTGTTTGCATTATGCAGTAACTCTGTCTTCTATTGAGAGAAGATTAGTATCTCATTCCACTACTTTATCATCTTTGCTGATGGGAAATACTTCATTAAAAATGCTTAAGCCAACTGTATCTAATTCATGAAGGTGCAGCTTAAAATGCAGCTAGGAGTTAGCCTTGTCCTTCAATAAGAAGGGAAACAACCTTAATTTGATAGCTTCATCTAACACCTTGTTGATTTTGAAGGTATCATAAACCTCTTAAAATGTTATTAGATACTCATTCAGGTCTTCTAATGGAAAACCATAAAAGGGCAAGTTCTGGACCATCTAGATCAGATTTGGCTTCAACTCAAAGTTGTTTCTATTCATAGAAGGTCTAGCAATGCTTGGCTAAACTCCCTCTAGATTGTGCAAGCATAATCCATAAGGGGCTTATTGGCTTCTATCTCATACTCTTGTTTAGCTTCTTTGATGGCTTTAAGTTTGGTGTGAAATGTTCTTTCTACCTCTGTATTGATTTTAAAGCTTTTATTGTTCAAGGCTCTCCTCATATGAGCAAGCTTAGTACTTGTGGAGTTAGAAAGAAATATCATAATCAATATTATAGAATTTAAACAAAATTTAAACCTTAAATTAATCAATTACTCTTAAGTTACTAATATTGATTAACGAACATAAGTCCCCGGTAATGACTTCAAAAACTTGTTAGCATATAAAAAGGTGTATCTTAGCAAGCATAGTCAATTAATAAGTTTTTAAAATTTATAATCCTTATTTTATAATTACGCTACCGCAAGAATATGGATCACAATTGCAGTATAAGGGTATCATTCATTGGGACCAATGGTAGTCAAGTACTAAATATCAATTTCATCAATTATTTAGGTATTTCAATAATTAAATAATAAGATATAGTTTATTTAATTAACTAAGCATTACCCAATTAACATAATATACATGCTTTATAATAATTCATAGGGATGGATGAGTATGAATACAAATAAGACCTTTTGTTTATAACTCAATCACCAACTTTGAATAATGTATTAATGTAAAATTCTTCCTTTCAAAATAGGTTTTTACTTACTGAAAATAAACTAACACCTACTTTCATGACTGTTAAGCTAAATTCAATGATTAAATCCAGTATCCACACTTATGCTTCCTATCCTTAAGTTCATTCAATTAAATTAATCATTCTTTTAGAGTAATTAGCAAAATTGGTTAATATTCTCATGTTAGAAGGGCTCATTTCAATAATTGAATATAATGGCAAGAAGTTTAACTTAAGAATATGAAAAACATCAATTTACGAATAGAAAGGAAATAATAATAATGTTTACATAATCATCCAAACCTTATCAATCATTACTAAAGCATAAATAGAAGATCAATAAAGTAAATGAACATAATATTAAAAGGAATTACAACCATAGCAACGTTCAAATCTAAAAGTTAAAAAAAGATGGAGGTAAAGAAGAACTTGATCAATTTATTGCTACTCTGCTTTAACTCTTCCTTTCCACCCAATCTAGTTACTCTCCTTAATGTCTTGATGAATATCTATCAAAGGCAATATCCAGAAGAAGATTAGCAAGATTAATAATGCAAAAAAGTATCTAATTTTCTCTTCTCTCTCCAAAAGCCTTTTTCTGTTCTTCTAATGAATCAATGAATAAATGAATCCATGCCCTATTCCCCCTATGTTCTGACTCACTAAAACCCCCATACATCAAAACTATCTAAAATATGAATGCATCCTAACCCTCCATTTATATGATTCTAAGGCTAGAAAAAGGAGGAAAAACGTAACCTAAATGCACCATATGAGTCATGTAGGTTAGAGAACGACTCATGCCAAGCTCATGGGAAGCAAATTTTAGCAAAATCAAGGGGGTGTAAGAGTAGGGCGTCCCGCACGCTGTTCGGCGTGAGATGCCGTGGTGCTTGCTCTCAATGGCGTATCCCGTTTTAACTTTGAAAACAACGCGTTTTATGATGTGGAGTCGCCACCTAGTTTGTTTCATCAATTCAATTGAATGACTAAAAGAAAACTAGGAAATAAAACCCGGGCCTTCCCGTGTTGGAAAGCGGCCTGAATTTCTCCAGAGTTTGGGTTCAGGGTTTTCAATTTATTTGTATTCCATCTTATTATGTTCGGGGTAATCATATGCGAATGCTTACAATATGGCAAGGATAACTCGGCACACAAAACAAATCAAAAACAAACATATGCGATGGAGGAAGATCATATGCGAACGCGTATGATATTGAGACTATCATACACGATCGTACATGATAATATGCATGCAAAACGAAGTGAAATTACGAATTAAAACACATGCAAAATCACACCAAAATACGTAAAAATCATGCATGAATCATAAAATCGACATGTTATTCAATCATATTACACATAAATATCATGAAAATTAAATAAA
>CANYBF013751214.1:0-24530 GCA_948192965.1 Dalechampia spathulata
GAGACTGTGTAAGGATGGGGTTGCATAGTTGAGTGATTTCAAGATTGTGCAGGTATGGGACTGTGCAATCGAGAATAGCTTAAGTGATTAGATAGGTACTATCCATACCAACAAGGTGCACCTACCTTTTCGGTGCTCATTTCGTAAGAACTCCATAGTTAAATGTGCTTAACATGGAGCAATTATAGGATGAGTGACCTCCTGGGAAGTTTTCTCGGGAAGCATGTAAGTGAGGACAAAGCATGCTGGAAAGGTCTCGTGTTGGGTTGTGGAGGCAGTCGTCTAATCAGGCTGTTACAATTAACCTTAGCAGTAGTAATACTTATGTTATGTACTATTGTTGAGTGTAATTTCGATACCATCTCATAATGTAAAATTAAATATGCAGATCATATATAACGAATGATGGTTTGAGTATGCATGATAAATATAAAACATATGTTTACAACATAATGCATGCATACTTTTGAGTATTGATTTAAATATATAGATATATATATATATATATATATATATATATATATATATATATATATATATATTGTCAGATATAACTAAATGAAGTATAAGAAAAAAAATTGTATAGATCCCTTGTATAATAATTGATGATTTTCTTGCTTGGGGGATTATTAACTATCTTACGGGAGTGTGTTACACTAAGTTGGGGTGTGACATATTTCCTATTAGTTCTAGTTTAAACACCCTTGTTCTCATGTTTATTATCCTTCATAGTAGAGGATGATGAGAAGAATTTTGATTAAAGCCAATTCCTTCTCTATCTCCTTTAAGTTTTTGACATTTCAAAATTGAATCAATTTTAACACCTCCTATTTCAAATTTTAAAAGATTTTCCTTTAACAAATCTCTTTCTTTTGAAATTTTGTTATTTTCATTTTTCAAAACTTTATTATCTTCTTCCAAAATTTCAATTTTAGCTTTGTAAGAAGCAAATTTATGTTGCAAATCATTGTTCTCTTTAGACACACATGCAAACTTATTCTTAAGATTTTTGCTTCTTTTTGCTAAATGCTCATATTTTTCTAAGAGAGCTTCTAATGCATCTTCCTTATCATCAATATAATAAGATTGAGAAGAAGTAATTACCTCATCCTTGTCGTTGTCATCCATGAATGCTACGAAGTAAAGATTTATTATGCCTTCATCATCGGATGCACTATCATGGGTTTCACTATCATAATCTCAAGTTGCTTTTAATGCCTTCTTTTTAAAAGACTTGAATGGTTTGTTAAGTCTATGAAATTCATTCCTCATATGCCCTAACTTGTTGCATTCGTAACAAATTATTAGACCTCTTTTGAATGTGTCTCTTTTACTTTGGTCCTTCCTTGCTTCAATTAGCTTTCTAAAATCCTTCTCATATCTTTGCTTTTTCATGAGAAGATTCTTCACTCTTTTGGAAAGGAAGGCGACTTCATCATCAATATCACCTTCACTTGTGGATTCCACATCTTCTTCTTTAGAAGCTTTTAATGCTATTCCTTTCCTTTTGTCTTCCTCAACTCCTTATTTGAGAGTAATCTCATGTGCAAGGAGTTTTCCAAGAAGTACATCGATTGATAAAATCGATAAATCATTTGCTTCTTCAATAGAGGTGACTCTAGCTTCCCAATCCTGCTTTGGCAATACCCTTAGGATTTTGTTGTTAATATCTTCCTTGTGATATATTTTTCCTAACTTCATTAGCCCATTTATGGTGATTATGAGTCGCTTGTACATTTTGGATATCGATTCATTTACCTTCATTGTGAACAACTCATATTGATGAGTTAGAAGTTGTACTTTCTTGATTCTAACTTGGTTGGTTCCTTCATGGTGTGTCTCTAAGGCATCCCAGATTTGCTTAGCCGTCACATAATGCAAAACACGACCATATTCTTCATGACTAATAGCATAATACAAAATGTTCATTGCCTTCTTATTTCTAGCATTAGCTTTGAATTCTTCTCTTGTCCAAATGGCTTTAGGCTTAAGAGTTGTGACACCTTCATTCATAATGGTTAGAGGAGAGTAATCATTTTCAATCAAATCGAAAAAATCTACTCCAGCACTTTCCAAGAAGACTTCCATCTTATGCTTCTAATATGGGTAATATGTTCCATCAAAGAAGGGTGGTCTTGTGTAAAATTGACTTTCAATACCTTGAGTTGTCATTGATCTTTAGCTCTATAAGGTTAATTCTAACAACAAATAAGTACCACGCTTTGATACCAAATGAAATCCCAGATGAAATAGCAACACAAGGCACAAGATTTATAGTGGTTTGACACTTCAACTTACCTACATCCACTTCTCCTAAGATTTAACTTAGGGTTCCACTAAACTTCTTTTCATAATATAATAATGAATTCTTAACACAAGAATTTAATCCTAGTGTTTTCAAGGCTTACACTCAAACCTTTATAATTATAATCAATCTTAAAAGATTCTACTCTCAAATACAACAATAATGCTCAAGCATTAACTCTCACCAACCTAGAATTACAAATGAAATAGATTAAGGTTGTAAAAGAAAACATAAAAGAGAATGTAAGCAAAGCAAAGAGAGATTGAATCAATATCAAGAGATTAATGAATTAATGACAAGCAATTGACTTGAGAAGGCTTTTCTCAGCTGGATAAATACCCTCTAAAAAGAATAGATTTGTTAGAAAGCAATAATAGCAAAAATAGATCTATTAGAAAATCTAAAAAGTTTCTGCAAAAGAACGTGTATGGCCATATGTGATCCCGTATTCCTGTATGGCTCCATAAACTTCAATACATATTTAGACAATGGATGTGGTATGGCCGTACCACCAATGTGGTACGCTCGCATGAAAACTACTACCAAATCTAATATGTGGTATGACTAACCAGTGTAGTCGTATGAGCCAATACTCAGAATATGGTATGTCCGTACCCAGATCGGTATGCTTGTACCAAGCTTAAAAATCAAAACATCAAGTAGTACGGCCAGCCATATGATCGTATAGTGCAGAATACAATAGTGGTACGCCCATACATGATCACGTACACCTGTACCAAACATATTTTCATAATTCTTAAGTTAAATTAATTTAAATTGATTTGTATATATATATATACACACATGATATTTTGATAAAAACATAATATAGAGAAAGTATAAAAATGATATAGTTTATATTTCAAATTTAAAATAAATATATAAATAGAGATATTTCAAAATTGATATTTTATTATTTATTAGCATCATATATAATATACAATTAATATTATTATAATTATTGCTTATTTAAATATTTAACTATAATTAATTATTTATGAAATTTTTATGGATATTTTACCATGTATAGAATTATTTTAAGAGGGCTATATTTTTATAATATTTTTGAAAAATGATATAAGTTTCTAAAATTTTCCTAGATATAAAAATACACTTTTTTTTGGAAATCTATGAAAGACCCCTAAGTTGTGGAACATGACAACCTATAATAATGCACTCTGCAGCACTACCAGCAGAAACAGTGGTGGAAACCAATCTTATTGGGTGCTTAGAGCCTGACAAAAGGGCGAGAGGAAGATAGGAGAGCATGAAGTTCTCGGTGAAAGCATGGAGCAATGGCAACAAGGCCAGGACAGGCATGCTTCAGCTACAGCTTGACAATAATAGTTCCTTAGTCGATATAGAGACACCGGCTCTTCTCCTTTCTACGCTTAAAGGATTGCCTCATTTTATATCCCCTGACCTCCTTCCTTCTCTCCCTTATCCTCACTCTGCTCTTCTCCAATTTAGTCCTCTTCACTTGTTAGTGACTGTTTCTCCTATGTCTGTCTTCATTTCTTTTGTGGGTTCAAGGTGTTTGATGAATAAATAAATGTCAACTCTTATTCAGTTGCATTCAAGATGTTTGATAAAATGTCAACTCATGTTCTTCTGTTTTTGGTGAAAACATGCTCTTCTGGACACAAATAAGTTGTCCAGTCATACTTTTTTACACCAGCAGTAAATTGAAGTCATAGGTTCACAGCAGTAGGATTTTTCTCTTGCTTTCGAGGACTAAGACAAGAATGTCGCTAAGCAAACTTAAACAAACAAAAGCAAACATTGTATCTTGACTGCTAATTCTGGATTTTCACATGCCTGCAAAGTTGGCTAATATCTGATCATTACTTATTAGAAAAGAACTACTTTTTTTATCATGACGAAACTAAACTATGCAATATTGTCGTAGACACATTGGAAAGTGTTACATTTTGATTCAACAATGATTTGATATTTGTTATGTCTTGTTTTTAAGTTTGGATGCAGTTTCAACAAAAACAATAGCAAACATCGGAGGACTTCACCATATGCTTGCACTACACAACTATGCATTTGTTGCTGTGCCAAGGGATTCCATTCAATGTCTTCCTGAATGTAATAGCACGAATAAAGTTGGAGCATCTTTTGAGACTCCTAGCGGCCGTCGTTTGGTAATTTGGCAAGAAGTTGATGGCGAAATTTGAATTAAAGTCTTGCACATGACTTAAAACAAATGAACTGAAAATCATGATATTTGTTGATGTTTCCTTATTTTTATTACATTGCAGATCAAGCCATCAGAATATTTGCAAATGGTTTCGTCAATGAGGCCTAACATTTGGGCTACCTTGGCTGATGAAGTACCTGCTTGGGTATCTCATAAAAGGAACAAGACTTCTGTTGATCGTACCGTGAAATGGCTTGATGAATGTTTTTCCCATAACCTGGTAATGTATCACTAACTATTTGATAATTTTGAGGACGCATATGACAAGAGAAAACAAAAGAATTAACCCTGACAGTTTAGGCAGGTGAAGATATTTTTGGAGCTGTTGTTGGAGGTTCGAATTTAAGTGAACGGAAAAGATGTGCCGAAGAAGTAGCTAAGAGAAATGTATCAGGTGCAGTTCCTAAATTGATGCTTCTACCATTCTCCTTTAGATGGAATCTAAAAGAATATTTGGAAATTGAGCATTCAATTTAATTACAGTTAATATATATGCTAGGATTCATGCTCTTTGGTTGCATGATCATATTAATTTAGGTCAATACAGTTTCATCCTATTGTTAGACATCGAATTGATAAGATCTTTTTAGAAGTATCATTTTTTTATCATTTTGTAATCCTGTTTCGCCATCCTTTCTAGGAAGTGTGTATCCATGATGGAAACAACTTGAATAGAAGCACTTGTGAATGAATTAGATGGTGTTCCTATGAAAATTTGATCCCAATTAAGGATATTAGCAATTGTTAGTATTTTGGCCTGTTCATCTTTCAATTTAGATATGATAAATTAGAATGGTGCATTGTATTATATTAGTGATAATTGAGTGTGAGTTCTTTTATTTCCTTGGAAAACATTCAAAATTATATTATAGTATTTCTTTTGCTACTTGACTTTATTGTTCAAAGATGAAATGTTAAATGGAATTAGCATTTTTTTTGGAAAAACATCGTGCTTGGTAGTCTTGTTCACACATTAATTTTAATCATCATTTCTAATTGTTCTGCAGGTTACTGGATTGGAGGATTCGGGCTAGGAGAAAGCATGGATGAGCGCCCTGCTTTGCTTGATGTTGTAACAGTAAGTTGCTTTGCTTGATATTGTCTATACATGTACATAGAAAGAAATCATTTAAGATTGGTTAAATATTTTATATTTGTCATCCGTTGCAGGAAGATAGATGTCATATTTTTTTTGCTTTATGCTCTTCTAAATGCTAAAGTTCTAACTTTGTTGTAAAATGCATAGGATAATTTACCAGTGGAAAAACCACGCCTCATCTGTGGGCTTGAACTGCCAGGTATATTTTGGACTCTTAAATGTTCTCGAGCTACTCTAGGTTGTGCTCCATTGTATTGAATTTCACACCGCTTGAATCATTAATGTGATATTGCAAACTTGGAAATCTATTGATAACAAGTTGGCTCTTGTTATTGGCAGCAAAACAATTATTGATCCTTAATTTCATGTCTTCTAGTTTTTGCATCTCTACTTCTATTGAAAATCTCTATAAATTTGGCATGGAATTTTATTTTTCTACCTTTTTCTCTCAATACTGCAACGTGGCATTGCATGTAAAAAGATTTAAGTATTACCTAACCAATAATGTGCCAATGATCAAAACAACAAATTCATGTCCTTTTGCCAATGATTGTTTTGTTGTAAGATCCTGAAAAAGCAATAATTAGGAAAGAATGAGATATAGCAATTTAAGGCATGAGTAAGTTTACTAACAAAGATTAAAAGAAATGAGAAGTTCAGTCAATTTAATATTGCGACAAAGAGTTGTTTGGTTTTGAATGAATTGTGCTAGATCCAAGGACAACAGAGGTGGTTCCATTTGTTAACATATGAAGAAGATATGTGGATAGGAATGAGCAAAATAAAGTAGAAGTACTTGTCATATGATCTATGAAACCAAAATTAGTGATCCGGTTGGACAAGGTGGATAAAAGATGTAAATTTTGATTACATGACTTGGCAATAGCAATGATAATCTGTCATTTACCATTGTCAGAATAAGAGATATTAGAGGCAATTATGGTTGTTTTGTCAGACATTTACTAAGGAACAATCAGCATTTACAATTAAAAGAATATTATAATTGTTGTCATTTAGCATTTTGTTATGGTGTTAGTACTATGTAGTATCCATGCAGAATTCTGTTATTAGTTCTATATACTGTGGACACGCATAGAGGAATGGGAGAAGCAATTACAATCACTGGCCTTCTCCCTCTTCTATCTTCTTACTCTTCTCTATTCTCTCTTATGTTTTTACCTCCTTTCCTAGGTAGATTGTAACACTGGTATTAGAGCGGTTATCTTTCCAAGGGGTCATATGAGTCGTAGCACTCGTCAAAACCAACCACCCCTAGTTGATGAACCTACACCCATCTCCATGGAAGAACAAATAGCCTCACTTAGGCAACGTATTGACATCTTGAACTCTTAGTATTTCGCTCGATTCGAGACATTCCAGATAGAGCAACAACGATTACATGAACAGGTATGAATCGAACAACAACGGCTTCATGATCACACTAGGAGTGAACAAATTAAAATCAGTGCTCAGTTGGGCCAGCTGCTACAACTAATGCAAGGAGGAGATAAAGGCAAAGACGCTACTCCAAGTTCATCACCATCCTTTGTTGCTTCGATGGGCTCCCATGGTCTCTTGCCATTGCCGTGCGAACATGGAGTAGGGGAGGCCACCCATGTCGAAGTACGGGGCATTTGAGTCGGTTGTTGTCCAAGATGGATTTACCAATCTTTACCAATCAAGATTCCAATGGATGGCTCCGGAAATGTGGGAAATATTTTGAAATCTACGAAGTTTTTCATGACAAGAAAGTAGATTTGGCAAGCTTATACTTGAACAACCAAGCAGAATATTAGTTTACAAGCTGGAAGAAAATCAACGTTGCAGGCATGTGGGATGATTTCTCCAATGCTTTGTCTGACCGTTTCCGGGAATCAATCGTTGAAGATGTTGTGATCCAATTTAAAGAACTGTGACAAACAGGAACGTTGGCTGATTATCAAGGGGACTTTGAGAAATTGAAGTGTAAGTTAGAGCAGTTACAACGATGGTACACGGAATCGTATTTTGTTAGCAGTTTTATTAGTGGACTGCGAAGTGGCATAGTGGCAGTGGTGAGGATGTTCCGTCCACCCACCATATTGGTTGCTACGGAGCAAGCCAAGCTTCAGGAACTCTTATTACGGGCTTCTACCTTACAAGACTCATGGCCCAAACTCACACCTAATCCATATCAGCCCAAACCCACTTATCAGACGGGACCTAAAACACAACACCAGCCATTTCTTCCTGTTTCTCAATCAAATACATCTATTTCTTCTCCAAAACCAATCTCCACCTATAACCCAAAATTTTCCCTAAATACCTTTACCCAAACCACACTTCAACCTAAACCATCTGTCACCACTCATCCAACTTCTTCCACACCACCGTTCCTTAACCGACGTCTCTCTAATAATTGCTTCAAATGTGGGGATCGCTATTTTCCTGGCCACCGCTGTGTTAACAAGCAACTGAGGGTAGTTGCTACTTCCGACGAAATCAAGATCGAAGAGGAAGACATCCCTTCAGACTCATTGGAAATGGAAACCCAAGACCGGGAGGAGGATCAAGTGGCTCCAATCTTGTCTATGCATGCCGTTAGTGGCAGTGTTAGTGATAGCACCATCAAATTAAGAGGAACTTTCAGCGGCAAATCGATTATGGTCCTCATTGATAGTGGTAGCACACACAGTTTCTTTGATTCTAAACTAGCAAAAGCTTTAAAAGTACCGGTGGTCGCTGCTTTACCAGTAACAGTCACGATAGCTGATGGATGGAAACTTCTTATCGATCAAAAATTACCTCAGTCAGTTTGGGTTGTGCAGGGGCAAACTTTTCAATTTGATTTTCGTCTTCTGGAATTGGGCGACTACGATGTCATAGTAGGAGTTGACTAGATGAAAAAGCACTCTCCTCTCACATTCAATTTTGCTAGTAACACTCTCACCATCCAATACAACTCTAAACCATTGATTCTGAAGGGACTAACAAATCAAGGAACTCTTTGTTTAATGACTACCAAGTCGATTCAAAAGTTGGTCAAGAGTGGATGGAAGGGAATTACTTGCAAGCTTTTTGTATTGGTAGTATATGCTTCTATGGATCGCACCGAACCTCACCACTCCCCCATACCTCCCTCTTTGCAACCTCTCTTACAACAATTTGACTCAGTTTTCAAAGAACTCACATCTTTACCCCCCAACCGAACCCATAACCATAAAATTCCTCTCAAACCTCACACAGAGCCCATTAACATTCGACCTTACCGACATAATTACCAGTAGAAGAATGAGGTAGAGAAACAAATTCAACAAATGCTCCATATTGGCATTATTCATCCTAGCCATAGCCCTTTCTCCTCACCTATTCTCTTTGTCAAGAAGAAAGACGGTACTTGACATTTTTGTATTGATTTCCACTAGCTTAGTGCTTCAACAATTAAAATAAATTCCCAATTCCTCTTATTGAAGATTTACTTGATGAATTACAGCAAGCCCGAGTTTTTTCTAAGTTGGACCTTCGGGCAGGTTACCATCAAATACTGATGAATGAAGCTGATGTCCATAAAACAGCTTTCAAGACTCATGTGGGGCATTATGAATTCCTGGTCATGCCCTTCAGCCTTACCAATGCCCTTGCTACCTTCCATTCCTTAATGAATACTGTCTTTCAACCATATTTACGGTAGTTTGTTTTGGTCTTCTTTGACGATATCCTAGTTTATAGCTCCTCCAACATGTCCACCATCTATGTATAGTGTTGCAAACTTTTTCTGACCACTTCTTGTTTGTTAAACTTAGCAAGTGCGAGTTTGGGAAGACATCCATTAAATATCTCGAGTATGTCATTAGCCAAGGGGGGGTATCCACCGATCCTAACAAGATTAAAGCCATCATTGTTTGTCCTGCACCACAAAATATTTGCGGTCTTAGGGGGTTTTTAGGTTTGGCCGAGTACTACAGGCGCTATATTCGTAATTTTGGGATCATCAATAAACCATTGATCGAACTTCTCACGCGAGATAATTGGAATTGGACCATATTAGCTGCCACGGCTTTTCACTGTTTGAAAGAATTACTAGCAGCAGCAGCTATCTTAGCTCTGCCTAGGTTTGATGTTCCTTTTATGATAGAATGTGATGCCAATAATTCGGGAATTGGGGCGATGCTACTCCAACAAGGACAGCCTGTGGCATATTTGTCTAAACCATTGAGTTCACGGAACAGTTCTTTATCTATCTACGAACGGGAGCTTCTTGCTATCATTTTGGTAGTGACTACATGGAGGCATTACCTTGAACTGGGGCATTTCATCATTCGAACTGACCACCAAAGTATTAAATACCTGTTGGAAAAACGATTGCATACCATGTTACAACATAAAGGCGTCGTGAAGCTTTGGGGCTGGACTATACCATTTAGTACAAGTGAGGAGTTGAGAACAGAGTGGTTGATGCCTTGTCTCGCCAATGGGATCATACTACTCTCCATCACCTTAGCTTGTCCTCTAATGTTCCTTCATGGGTCCATGAAGTTCTCTCTTCCTATGAAGCTGATGTCTTAGCTTCTCAAGTTACTCCTCCCTTGCTTTTAAACACACCACTGCTACCTTGGTCCATATATAATGGTCTGTTGAAGTACAAAGGTCGCATCTATGTAGGCAGTTCTTCTAATTTCAGGGAACAAATTCTACATGAATGCCACAACAGTTCGATCGAGGGAAATTCCGGGATAGTTGCTACTCTGCAGCATATTCAGCGTTATTTTTATTGGCTTGGTCTTCGTAATGTGGTTACCAAATGGATTCATGCCTACGAGGTTTGTCTACGTTGTAAGGTGGATCACTGTGCCCCACCCAAACTTCTTGAACCTCTTTTGATAGCATCACAAGCTTGGCAACATATATCCATGGTCTTTGTTGAACGACTCCAATGGTCTATGGGATACGGTAGTATTTGGGTCATCATTGATAGATTTACAAAATTCGGTCATTTTATTCCTTTGAAACACCCTTTCTTCGTTGCCTCCTTAGTTGATTATTACTTCACTCAACTCTTCAAGTTATATGAAGCTCCATTGAGTATTGTTTCGGATCATGATAAAATTTTTATAGGAATTTTCTGGAAGGAATTGATGGTAAAACTTGGCACTCAGGTTCATTTTAGTTCTGCCTATCACCCTCAGTCGGATGGTCAAACGAAGAGGATAAATCAATGTTTGGAATCATATCTTCACTGTATGATTTTCCACAAACCCACGGCCTGGTATAAATGGCTGGGGTTAGCTCAATATTGGTATACTACTAGCTAACATAACTCAATCAAAATGTCATCGTTACGTACTCTCTATGGGATTGATCCTCCTTTTCATAGCATCTCTTCATTGGACACCCTTGTAGCTGCTGTGGAATCCCTCTTACAAGAACGAAAGGACATGAACATTTTTCTGCAACACCAACTTGCTACTGCACGGACTAAGATGAAACATTGGACTGACAAGAAACGCACAGTCAGAGAATTTCAAGTATCTGATTGGGTTTATTTGAAATTAAAGCCTTATCGACAAAAATCCTTAGGCCTTCGCTCTTCGATGAAGCTTTCTCCATGCTACTTTGGCCTGTAACAGATTCTGGAATGCATAGGACAGGTTGCCTACAAGCTCGAACTACCTCCTGAAATTGTCGTCCACCCTGTTTTCCATGTGTCCCTCCTTAAGCAATATGTTGGTCCACTACCTTCTACTATGCCACAACTTCCACAGCTTCAAGATGGTGGATTCCCAGTTATTCCGGAGAAAATCATCAACACTCGAACCAGCTATTACTGTGACCAAGTGGTTCCTCAAGTTCTTATTCGCTGGCAGCACTATCCCTTGGTGGATTCTACATAGGAAGATGTTTCTTTTATTGCTCAACAATTTCCTGATTTCTATCATTCTTGGGGACAAGAATGTGCTAAAGAGAAGGGCCTTGTTACATATCATCGTCGGAATAAGAGATGCTAGAGGCAATTATGGTTATTTTGGCAGACATTTACTAAGGAACAATCAGCATTTACAATTAAAAGAATATTATAGTTATTGTCATTTAGCATTTTGTTATGGTGTCAGTACTATGTAGTGTCCATTCAGAATTCTGTTATTAGTACCATATATTGTGGACACGCATAGAGGAATGGGAGAAGCAATTACAATCACTGGCCTTCTCCCTCTTGTCTCTTATCTTCTTACTCTTCTCTATTCGCTCTTATGTTTTTACCTCCTTTACTTGGTTTATTGTAACATAATCTTAGAGGAATGCTTCAAGGCTTCTTAATATTATAAAAATTTCATAAGTTCATCTATAGGAAAATGGATAGATTTCTCAGAAGTAATAAACATTGCAACCTCGAGTATGTTTACGGAAGGTCAATTATGTAATTTTTGACAAGTATGTTTGGCATGAATGATGGCAATAAAAACAAACAATTTCTCCTCTATCATGATTGATGTTACCTTTTTCAACTTTACTAGGCAAACACCCATTTTGGTTGCTATAGATCTTAGGACTAGAAAGATTTTGAAACCTAGCAGTATCAAATTCAGATGAAAAATCAACTGGAAAACTCAAAATTGCCATTCTTTTAATATTAGCATGTTGGACTTTAATGTCTAAACTAAAGTTTTAAGTTCCTCATAGGATTCATGAAAGTCTATTAAGTATGCAGTAAATGACTTATCCTAATTTTTAGCATGATAAAAATTTTTGCACACATCATAAATTTGGGTGGTATTTCCCTTTCTAGAATACAAGAGTTCAAGATAATCCATTAACATTTTGGCGGTTTCACAATGACTAGCGTGATCAATTACCTTAGAATAATGCAATTTTGTAGTTGTAAAAACAAGCGAGCATCTTCCTGCTTCCATTGCAAATGCTTGTCATTGCTAGTTCCAGTAGCCTCAAATTTAGCATTCACTGGAGGATCGTCAATCAAATGTTTGTCTTTTTCAATGTTTAGCAATTATATCTTAACTACTTTAATTATAATAGTTAGATTCGTAAGGTTTATCATCACTGATTTTCATTGGCATTAGAATTACATCAATAACAGTAACTTTGTTCATTGTCATTTCCTCCATTCTTATTTTTGTCATGAACAAAATACTGAAATGCAGTAAAATCTAGGGAACAACAAACAAATTGACACAATCACCAGAAGGGTGTGTTAGACTGAAGAGCCCAAAGTTGTAAAAGAAACTGAAGCACCAACAGCCACCACAAATGCTTTCATGTCCTGGCGTGTGGTGTTGCAGCTTTTCCCTGAAGTGGCACATGCCACATGTTGATCATTTGGTCACCAGAAACTGGGTAAACGGCAGTTGGAGGGTGGTGGTTCTTCTTGGGTAGATTTTGAGACATATTGGCCACTCAACAAGGATGACCTGGAAAATAAAAGAAGGGAAGGCTGTTCACTGGGGCAGCTTCACCGGAAAAAAGGAAAAAAGAAATGAGACCTTTTGTTGAGGCTTTCATACCATGTGAGAAATAAAATGATTTGTATGAAAAGTATAGTTTGATCATTCACTAGGGCAGGTGATATAAAACATTAAGATCCTAAAATCAATCCTAGAATGGAGCCCCTGGATCTATGCTCCTAACTATCTACACATATTCTTAGTTTAAAAACGTTACTTTGCAGTCAAACACTTGCAAATCTGCTCATTGTAGGACACCATGACATTTGCGGTTAACTTCCATGTCTAGAATGAACATGACTGCTTGCTTCTCCTATAGACTGCGTCCATGACACTGGCTATGACCACAACTGATTCAAATAATTCATATACCAGTATATTACTAATCTGCACTCCCCTCTTTTGTGTAATTTGTGGGGGAAAATTAAGTTACTCCTGTCTGGTATGTGTTTGGCTCATTCTGTCCAGTTTTCTTTTCTCATCTTTTTCTTTTATGTTTTTTTTTGGTAAAAACAATGGAGAGAAGCTTTATGCTTATTGTTTTGTCATCTTATCTGCTCTATGGTAACTGTTATATTATTGGTTCTTTTTCCTTCTTATTCCTGGCAGAGGAGGTATTACAGGGTGTTGCTGCCGGAATTGATCTTTTTGATTCATCGTAAGGATTTCATTTCTTGATTGACTTTGGTCTGGAGCTTTTCATCTCATTATCTATCTTCAATTTTAGAGACAGATTATTGTCATTGATCTTTTGCAGCTACATTTATAATCTGACAATTGGAGGCTTTGCACTTACATTTCCACTAGATGGCATTGAAATAAATACATCTCAACCGCAGCCAACAGGCATGGAAATTGACAACACCAAGATTAATCTCAGAGCAACAGCTTACAGGTACTGGTCTGCTTCTAATTATACTTGGAAATTCATTTTGATCTCTCCTTTGAAATGTTGCTATAAACTTGCATTTTATCTACCATTTTCTTGACAAGAAATTCTTGCATTCATGTGGCAAAACTCGCATGGGATGGGCCCAGCATACTTATGGGCTCCACACATGTGAATGTAGATATCAGGTCTAGGGAAGAAATGCTTGTTGATCTCATTTTCTCGCATTATAAATATTATTTCTGTTTGTCATGAAATTTCATGTGATTTTCTCCCATGCTTTAGTAAAATTTCCAGACACGCGTAAAACTACCATCTCAAAGAATTTTTTTGCTTTGCCATTCTCAATACGATTAGGATGAGTTCTGATGGGTCAGTTACAAACCAAATGGAACCAAATGACTAAAACCCAAAATTTTGAAAATAAATTGAACCAAATCAAACTTAAAAGAAAACTGAACCAAAATTTTTGGTTTGGTTTGGTTTGGTTCTATTTGTATTGTATTTCTACCTTTTCTATGTCTCTTGTCCTTTCCTGATCTCTTGAACATAAAAGGACTTTGGGTTGCTTCAAAATGCCTTCTCAATGCTCCATCATGGTCGCAAGGTTGTGTGCGCATGTGTGAAGCTAAAACAGTAGAAAAAGAGGATATTCTGCAACCATGTTAATCTACAGCTATTTTGGTTGTTAAAAATATTAGATGTGTAGAGTAATAAAAGGCGTTATAATCATCCAAGAAAATCATAACTCAAACTGTAAAATAATTTCACCCTAACAATGATCGATCCTTCATGCTCTCTAACATGATTGAACGATCAAACAATAAAAATAACAGCAAGGATGAGGTGAAAAATTTGAGAAAATAGAGAAGTTTGTTGTTGTTTAAAGATTTAATGAAGGAAAAGACAGGCAGTTGTAATAGAAAAGGAAAAATGAAAAAAGAAAAACGTTGTGTCTGAAAAAGGTGTCATTTTTTTTTTCTTTGTTTTAAGTGGTTCTAGTCATATAGTTTAGTTTGAACTTTTCAACTTGGAAATAGAACCGGAATGGTCAAAATTATTGAATCTTAAAACTGAAACTGCACCACCTTTTTCTTAATTGGTTTGGTTCAATTTGGTTTTTCATGCATTTTGTTTCAAGTCTTAAAATGCAAAAACACCATGCACATGTAGAACAACCTATTTTTGACAATCTTTTGCTAATCAAATTGTTTTGGTTTATGCACAACACATTCGTAGCAATACATATTTATTATCAAGAATAAATCTAGGATCTTGATGGCTGGTTTTCTTTTGCTTTTTCAGGAAAGACACGTCGTCAATTGTTGTAAACTGTAGTTGCTATACCTGCCAGAATCATACTAAAGCTTACATCAATCACCTTCTCAATGTCCACGAAATGCTGGCTCAGATTTTACTAGAAATGTATAGCAATTTTTTCAACTCTCTGATTAATTCTTACCATTATGATGATGTGAAGTTGATCTTATATTGCTTGACGTTGCAGACATAATACGCATCACTTCCTTGGGTTCTTCCGAATAATAAGAGAAGCAATCAAAGATGGAAAATTTGAGCTGTTTCGGAAGATGTTTATTCAAAAACGACGTGATAATCTCTCTGTGGTTGCTGTATGTGCTTGACATGGTTTGCCTGAAGGACTAAAGAGATTATGAACAATGCCAATGAAAGAACCGAGTCTAACTCATCGTCAGTTTTCTTTCATAAAAAATATATGATAGAATGGTGTGCTCTCTTGCGTTCTGGCTAGAAATCAAAGTTCCATTCCAATGTTAAACAGAAATATATGCTGTTTCATTTTCATTAAAATTTTGATCTTCTTGGCATGTTTTGGTCATTTTCAGACGTTTGAGTTGGATTATTTTGGTTTCATTTTTTCATATTATATGTTTTATTTTTTCATTTTTTGTTCCATCGTAATTTTTGAAAAATAAATTATTGTTGATTTTATTTGAATTAGGATGGCTATGAGCTAAATACGATTTTTGTAATAGATATTAATCAATGATGGTGTAAGCGGTTCTACGTACTTGTTTTCAATATCTTCAGTTTTGTATATATTTTCGTTGATTATATAATTTATTTCAATTTACCTTTTATAATCTTTTACAGACTTTATAAGTAGCCCTTTCAAATAAAGGTGAGCAAAAATATCTAAAATTGAAAAAATCAAATAAGTAATTTTGATTTGGTTTTTTGGTTTTTTTAGTTTTCAATTTTTGATTCCATTTGAAATATTGAATAATCGAATAAATCAAACAAACCAAATAATTAATTATATAGTAATGTTGTTTTATATATCAATTATATGGTTTATGGTAATTTTTTGATTTTTAATTTGTTTGATTTGATTCAAATCTATCATAAAATGGAATGGAATAAATGGATGACCGTCCTACTTCCAAACATTGCATATGACTGCAGCTTGCAAAAGTAGTACAAAAATAAGATGTGTTCGTGATTTTGGTTCGAAGTTGCTGGTATGTTCATTTCTTGAATGGAGCATATTGGTCGTGCAAATTCCCAATTAGGGCTCTTGCCCTCAACTTTTAGGGAAGAAGTCCTTTGCATAAGCCATGAGCTTATCCCATCAAAGATATCAACTCTTGAATTGTTGTGCTCTTAACAAATATCCTCCATAGGAAAATAGGGACTTGCAGGCTCCCTCTGGAAATGTAATTCAATTATCACAGCCTAGGCATATATTCATTACATTACATAAGAGTAGCATATACACAGACTTGCCCCCATTTTAATTTTCGAATGGTAGAGAAAAAACTATGATCAGAAGGTAAAATCACATTATGCTGCAGCTGCTGAATATTTCTCGAACAAATATTGCAAGATCTTCTTGTAATCATCAATCTGAGAAGCCATGTTGGGATCGATTAAAAATGGCACCTGCAAGATCACCATGGACCAAACCAGAACAGAGTAATCATTGTGGTTTATGGCAAGGCAGTAAAACATTGGAAACAAATTCATTGTTTTAGCAAAGAGAAAAGCATGCACATAACTGGCTACCAAAATTGGGTGTCATATAGATAGTGTACAAAGGAATCTGACCTCTTGCAACCCAGATAAATCAAGCAGCTAGTTTCTATGCCGGGATCCTGCTCCTATATTGTGAAGGATGTATGGAAGCTCTAACTTGCATGGGACCTCACGCACAATTCTTCTATACTGTCAAGGTAGAAATGGGGGAAGAGACATCATGTCTGAACATAATTACAAACAAATCAGGAGAGAAGTTCAAGGCATTTGACCCCACAACTCCATTTGCACCGTCATGCACGTACGAGCTAATCTTTCGATTTTTTGTTCAATTTATCGCTGGACACTGCTTATGAGGTGGATGACGAATTACAGTGAACATAGTTGATATCATTTGCTATTGCCTATTGCTCACATTCTACAGCTCCATGATAGGGAATATAATCGAGCTACTAAAGCTCTTTCAACTAGAATGCAAACATGTAAAGAAATAAATGAATGAATAAAGCAAAATAAAAAAAAAATGAAAGAAGAAAATACTAAGACAAAGTGTGGCTAGCATTTTGTTTGCTTTTGTATATAGACAACATATAGATCTCAAATTTATAAACTAAACTTGAATCTTCTTGGAATAATATATAACTACACTAATCGTTTCGTCCAGTCAAAAGGCTCCCATTGTTGTGCAAAATGTGCAACAGCCCGCCTTTGTGTATCTACCGATTCATGCGTTCTTCGAAGATACATGTCCTCCTCTGGCTTTGGCAACCGCAACATTCCTCTTATTACATTGAGACCAAGGCTCCTCTTAAAATGCTGCTCATCATCAATCACGTGGACAAATCCCTTGTTTAGACCAAACTCCACATGGAAGCAAGGAAAGTCCTTGGGAATTGAACTACGTAGCCCTTCTTGGCTTGTATCTATCAGCTTCTTCGCATCGTGTTTGCTCCATTCATCCTCAGCTTCATCCATCACCTAAAATGATTTACTTCAGACACTTTTCCAAATAAAGAAATCAACAAGATAAAAACAAACACATATTTGTTTATTTATCATATAACTTGGCCAGGGCTACAAATATTTCCTCTCTTCTCCATCATGAAACATGATCAAAAAATTTCTTAAAATGCAGTAAGATAAGAGCCAAACGCATGATGATTTTAAATGGAAGCCAATCTAAGACAACTTTAACTTGGGGAACCTAAGCTATTAGCCAACACAGAGAGAGAAAGCAAATGTCAAATACATTTGAGTTCAGAAAGTTCAAAGGAACTTCCCTATTTTGTTACTCTTCTGGCAATGTCAAGAAGAGCTAGTCTAGTTCAGAAGGTAAATAAATACATATGAAGGATTATTGAATTAAGAGCTTTTTTTTTTTTCTACAAAAACAAAAGGAAAAGGAAAAGAGAAGCTTACCCTATCAAAACGACATGGTTTTGATCAATAAAAAACTTTTTAAATATTACATTTCATTTTCAATTTTTTTATTATTTATTATTATCTTTCAATTAATATTATTAAATTTATTATTGATTTCATATTATATGGATAACTAAATATATCAAATAATAAATAATATTACTTATTATTTATTTAATTCTTTAATATACTAATTTTATTATATTATTATAATATAAAAAGATGAAATTCAATTAAAAAATAATGCATGTTTTGTATTCATTTATGATATTTATATATACATAATAAATAATTACTTCTTTAATTATTATAAATTTAAAATTTACACTACTATATACAAAATATTCAATTTCACAATTTTTACTTTTTCATAATATATAATAATTTATTTTTCATTCCTTATTTCCTAAAATCTTACTTATTTAAATTTTAAATTTTAATTAATATTACTATAATGTTTCCAAAATTAATTACCACTAATTACATTTTTATTAATAAATAAAAAACTTTAAATTCAATTATATAGACATTTATTTGACAGTTTAAAATATATTCAAAAAATATTTATTAATTTCTACAATTCGATCTATATAAAATATATTCAAAAAATATTTATATATGATATATATATATATATATTATTAATTTTTTCATAAAGTAATCTAAATAATAATAATGATGGAATTAGAGACGGAAATAATATTACAAATTATTTATTTTTAAAAAATATTTATTAGTTTTTACAATTCCATCTATTTAAATTATTTTCAAAAAATATTTATTTATGATATATATATATATATATGTATATGTGTACATTATTAATTTTTTCATAAATTTTATTTAAAGTTTAAAATTATTAATTTTTTTCAAAAATAAATACTGCTCATTTTATTTGTATTTGTTAGCTATTAAATTTTGTTCAAAATTAAAAACTACTAATTTTATTTGTATTTATTAATTATTAAATTTTATTTAAAAATAAATTTTACTAATTATTAGATATTAATTATTAAATATCTCACCAAAAGTATTACATGTTCCAATGACCCACCTCCCATCATCATTAAGAACCAAATTTAGTCCAAAATATTATTTAATCAACGACCTCTCTAGCCCCCCCGTTGCTTGTGTGGTTGCTTTGTCTGGCTTCGTCTAGATTTATATCGCTTGCCTTGAACTCAGTCTAGCTTTGCAGCTCTCTGTCATGGGGACTAAATATCCCACATCAGAAAGATACAGAAAACGTCTTGGGTTTATAAGAGGAGGGCTGCACATCCTAATAGGCATGCCTTTTAAGAAGAGGGTAATGACTCCGCCCGTGACATCTCGCTCCTTTCATCCCCTTACCATTCTTGTCATTTACTAAGCTATTTTAAGTAAATTTCTATAATATATTTGATCTAAACTAAAAAGATTATTTGATTGACTGCACCTTATTCATGTGTTGTTTTATATAATTATTCTTTTTAAGTATGAGAGATTCTTATAATGAAAATAAGTATTTTCTTGATTTTAGGGTTGCATTACTAAATAAAATTTTATATTTATAATCAATAAAAATAAGTATTTTCTTGATTTTAGGATTACATTATTAAGTAAAATTTTATTTTATTTATTAATAATATATTTTTATTAATTTACAGATTTCAAACATCTTCTACATCCAAGTTTACTTCTATTTTATATTTATTTATTAATAAAAATAAATATTTTCTTGATTTTAGAGTTGCATTACTAAGTAATATTTTATTTTATTTATTAACAATATATATATATATATATATATATATATATATATATTAATTAATTATCTTCTATATCTAGGTTTACAATATTTTCTTGATTTTAGGATTGCATTACTAAGTAAAATTGTATTTTATTTATTAATAATATATATTTTTTAATTTACAGATTTCAAACATTTTTTCTTTCAAGTTTACTTCTATTTTATATTTATTCATTAATAAAAATAAGTATTTTCTTGATTTTAGAGTTATATTATTAAGTAAAATTTTATTCATTTATTAATAATATATATTTTTAATTTGTAGATTTTAAACATCCATTATATCTAGGTTTATTTTTATTCCATTTACTTATTAATAATAATTATTTTTATAAATATTGTGTAAATATTATAAAATCAAGTAAAATTAAATTATTTTGGGACTCATTATGTGAAGTAATTAAACAAATAGAGGAATAAAATGACAAATCACTTAGAATTTTAAGTATGAGTAATGAAATTATAAATTAATAAAATAGAAATCATTTAATTGGACAAATGAAGGATTACGGAAATAGCACTAAACCATCACTATGGATTATTAATTTATTTAGAAAGAAATTTAAGCGATGAACATAAAAGTGCATTTAGGCTTTAAAATAATTAACTAGTTAATGAATACATCTAGGCTTCAAAAAAATTAATCAGCTAATAAATATCAATATAATTAGTAGTATATATCTTTTAGTAGCTAAAAAAATATAAATAAAATTAGTATTAATTATTTTTGAATAAAATTTAATAGTTAATAAACATAAATAAAATTAACAGCTTTTATGTTGGTATAAAATTAGATAATATGATATAAAATATAAAATAATTATTTTCTAACAAATTAGTGATTTTTACTTTTGAATAAAAACTGTTTAAGTAAAATTAAATAACATATTATATAAAATATAAAATATAAAATATAAAATATAGAATAATATATTAATAAATTCATTATATGCACTATTTTACCATTTCAATTTATCCACAATTTTATGTTATGAATTTATTAAATTTAAGATTTTAATTTGTGCACTATTTTATGCTTTCAATTCGTTAATTTTCAATTTATCCATTATTTTATGTTTTCAATTCATTAACTTTAATAGTGAAATCATTACTTTATAATATGCTAATCAATGCTTTGTCAACCTAGCTTAGCTTTGCAACCCTCGCTCCTTTACCATTCCTCATTTACTAAGCCATTTTAAGTGAATTTTTATAATATAATTTAAAAAGTAATTATTTGATTGAATTTATTATATTCATCCCTTAATTATGTTATTCTATATAATTATTTTTTTTAAGCATAAAAGATTTTTATAATAAAAATAAATATTTTCTTGATTTTAAGATTGTATTACTAAATAAAATTTTATATTTATTCTTTTTTTTTTGATTTTAGGGTTGCATTACTCATTAAAATTTTATTTTATTTATTAATAATATATTTTTATCAATTTAGCTTTATTATCATAAAAGAAATCATGCCATTATAAACCAAAAATGAATACGAGTTGTATGAAATGCAAATACACTAAACAAATGAAAAATATTAATTTTTTATTCTTTGTTTCATTAAATTTTATCTAAATATTAACTAATATCTAAACCAAAACTAAAGATGAAATTTATAATAATAAATTATTTTGAAAAAATTACATCAATTTCGATCACTATCCAATATTATTACTAATAATATCAGGTTATAAAATATGATTTTTAACATATAATTCTTTATATTTTTAAATAATATCTTTGATCACTTTAAGTAAAATAAAAATAAAAAATAAAATTTTATTATATAACAATCTTATTTTAAAATATTAAAAACAAAGAATAGAATATAATAGGAATAAAGTTAAATTTCCTCCCTAAACTTACAAATCAAAGTACAATATGACCCTTTTGTTGACCTTTTTGGCTCAAATTAATTCTTAAACTTATAGATTTGGCTTAATTTAATCCATTAAGACTAAAGAATAAAAAAAAATCAAAATAAATTAACATATGCTAACAAATTTTAAAAATAAAATTTATAAAAATATTTTAATAATTAAATATTTTTATTAAATTATATAATTTTTCTTTCATAATATATATATATATATATATTACTTAATAAAATTTTATAACTTAGATAAAAAAGATACTTCTTTGTATGTAACCTTACTTATGTAAAAACTAAATAAAAAACTATTTATATTTTAATGGAAATTAAAACAATATTTAATTTATAAATTTAACAAAAATAAAAATATTTTTATTATAAAATAAATTTATTGAGTAAAAATATTGAATTATATGAAAGAGAAAAATTGTATAATTTAATAAAAATATTAAATTATGGATGTCCTCGTTTTGAATTTATTTTCAAATTTTCAATATATGATATTAATTTTAATGGATTAAAATAATTATTTTTAAATTTTTTGGTTCTTTAAATTTAAATGAATTAAATATGGAAATTGAAATTGAAGAGAAATTTTGAGATTGCTTTCAAATTTTTTAATAAAAAAACAATGGTAAAATATCTCATTTATTAGCAACATATTAAAATAGTCGATTTCATAATTTTTAATACTACTAGATTGATTGATTAGATTCTTTATTTTGATTAAACTGTTAAATTAATTAAGATGAGCGACTTACATAAATAGATAATGTAATGTAAGATTAGTTAATATGTTGCTTTAATACAATTATTTATTTAGAATAACTTAAAATAATAATTTATTATTTCATAAAATGAAAAATTGAGCTAATATCCTCATAAATATCCTAATAAAACAAGTGAAATGATAAGCTAAATTTACTGCATTTAAAAAACAAGTAAACATATTGTTGCAAAACAAAAGCCATCTACGCAGTTTCCTTAACATGATAGAACTATAGCAAAATAGCGACAGTAAGATGAGATTCTCTACTACATACTAGGGATGAAAAATAGGCCAACTGGCCAAGTAAAAGGAGGGGAGGCCTTAATCAACCTCCTCCATCTTACTTCCTTCTGCATCAACATCTGCATCCTCCTCAAGTGGAGGCATGTCACCTTCTCCTTCGCCTGCATCCTCATCAATGCTCAATCCCAGCTTCAACATCCTGTGAATTCTATTGCCGAAGGTGTTTGGGTCATCTAGGCTGAACCCAGATGTCAGAAGCGCCGTCTCAAACAGTAGCAGCACCAGATCTTTCACCGACTTATCATTCTTGTCAGCATCTGCTCTCTTCCTCAGTTCCTCCATGATTGAATTCTCGGGGTTAATCTCCATGGTCTTCTTGCTCGACATGTAACCAGCCATGCTGCTGTCCCTCAGAGCCTGTGCCCTCATGATCCTCTCCATGTTGGCAGTCCACCCATATTCACCTGTAACCAAACAGCAAGGCGAATCCACCACACGGTCCGAGACAACAACCTTCTCAACTTTGTCTCCCAACACATCCTTGATGACCTTACACAGACCCTCAAATTTCTCCTTGAGTTTCTCTTTCTTTTGCTTCTCATCTTCGCTCTCATCTATCTTCAGACCTTCCTTGGTAGCAGAGACGAGCTTTTTACCCTCAAACTCCTTGAGCTGGCCTACTGCATACTCATCAATTGCATCAACCATGTACAGGACTTCATAACCCTTCTTCTTCAGCTTCTCAAGGAATGGCGAGTTCTCAACGGCCTTCTTACTCTCGCCAGTGATGTAGTAGATATCATTCTGACCTTCCTTCATTCTGGTCACGTAGTCCTTGAGACTGGTCATCTCATCGCCACTCTTGGTTGAGTGGTATCTAAGCAACTCAGCAAGCTTTGTCTTGTTGGTAGAGTCCTCGTGGATACCAAGCTTGAGGTTCTTAGAGAAAGCCTCATAAAACTTATTGTAGTCTTCCTTGTTCTCGGCAATCTCAAAGAATAGCTCAACGCATTTCTTCACCAAGTTCTTGCGGATGACTTTCAGGATCTTGTTTTGTTGCAACATCTCTCTGGAAATGTTAAGTGGGAGGTCCTCAGAGTCAACGATACCTTTCACAAATCCAAGGTACTCGGGAATCAGTTCCTCACAGTTGTCCATAATGAAGACCCGACGAACATAGAGCTTAATGTTGTTGGGCTTCTTCCTGGTGTCAAAAAGATCAAATGGAGCCCTCTTAGGAACGAACAGGATGGCCTTGAACTCAAGTTGGCCCTCAACTGAAAAGTGCTTAACAGCCAAATGTTCCTCCCAGTCATTGGTAAGGCTCTTGTAGAAAGCAGCATATTCTTCCTTTGTGATCTCCTCAGGCTTCCTCATCCAGATTGGTTTCTGTTTGTTGACTAAAGACCATTCATGCGATACCTCCTTGATCTTCTTCTTTTTCTTCTCCTCTTTCTCTTTCTCCTCATCGACAT
>CANYBF013752139.1:0-58714 GCA_948192965.1 Dalechampia spathulata
AACAAAAAAAAAAATAAAAACACTAAAATTAAAATACCAACCCCCCCCCCCCCCCCCCCCCCCCCCCTTCTGGCTGGATTGGTCTTGGAAAATTCCTTGCTCTCTTTGAAGATTCGCTCGCTCACAGATCTCTATTTTACCCTCTCTTTTACGAGCAACTGTCAACCTCCAAGTCAAAAGCAACCATCCTCCAACTCTAGTTGCACTTTCAGGCTACTTTATTTCATCGACAGATTTCCAAAGATACTCTTAAGACTGACAAACTTCATTCGATTCCTTGATTTTATGTTTGAATTCCCAAATTTTCAGCCTTAACTCTTCTTGTTTTCTCTTCCTAGGCTTCCCTTGTCAGGAAGGCAGATGATAGGACTGGGAGATATCGTGACAATGAACTCTGATCTACAAGCTCGCAAGCCGCTTGCTGCTATCTTCTCCTTCAGAACGCCTGATGGGGTACCCCTGTTCTGTCCATGCCAGACTTGGCTAAATCTAGTTGTGCACAGAACGAAGAATCCAAAACAGAAATCTAAAACCGAGATGTAGATATACTAAATAGAAAACGTTTCAATGCTTGCTGTTGCTCCATGAAATGACAAAACCAATCAAATAAAAAATTCAGTAAGAATGCAGGGATTTGGGTTCATCCATCTGGGTAAAAGTTGAAGATTTAGCTGCAAAAGTGTGCATGTTTTTAAAATGAAAGGCTCACCGAGTGATCAGAAAAGTTACGATTCGCAAGGTCTTAATGCTTTCCAAATGAAGAGTGGGCGAGTAGCAAATAAGCTATTCAACTCCGTTAATATTCAGTTTATCGAAATAACATAATCTGAGTCCTACCCAGGAAATTTTTTTTATGCATGATACTTTCAAGTGCTGTAAATCATTCTGCCAAGCTTTCGTCCTCATTTTGATTATTTACTTCACATCTCGTTATACAGTTGCCTGTACTTGAGGGGAAAATGTGGTAATTCATCCTAAAAAAATCATTCCTATCGAACAGCGAGATGCTGTGAAGAAGAAAAAGAAGTGCAGGTATGCATATGTATACAAAATGAGTGACATGTTGAAGGAGTGGTCGTGCGGTTATTAGTAAGAGGCATCACCTGTATTGGCTTGGCGTTGCATATGATATTTTTATCAGTTGGATGGAGTTGCGTATCCTTGGCAATCTAATCTAGCTGCGGATGAAGCCAGCAACAGCGGTGCAGTGAGAAAAAGCAAGTTGATCAGCAAGTGGATAAGTTGAATTATAGCTCTCGTGTGCCTCTGTAATCGAGTCGAAGCAGTTATTGTATCCAAGACGTAACAAAAAAACCAGCTTTTTCATAAAGAAAGTTGAGATTGAAGTTGGAACGGATTGTGATCGAAACGCCGGATTGGTTGGTGGAGTAATGGGACCTACCCACCAACCCCCTCCAAGTTGAAGAAGCCTTTTCTCTGTTTTCTGGTGGGATTGTTGAGGTCCGAAAGACGGGGTTGGTGGAATCGCCCTCGTTTGCTATTTTTAACTTCTCTTAACTGCTCACCAAACACTATTAAGTTGATTGATAGCTCTCTTTATAATATATATATATATATGTAAGACCTACAAATTTTGTAATAAAAACCAAACCTGTAATGTAATGAATCTGAACCATAAGCTCAACCGTCTTGTTTTTATTTCTTATAGTGTAAAAAGTATCAGCGAGTGGTGGTGGTTGTTGGTAAAAAGGTAAAACCCACCAGAGTGGAGTATCATCACCTACCTCTTCTGCCTCCATTCTCCCATTATTGGTATTTTTATTATAAATTCATATATCGCTCCGCACGCACTCTCATTCTCTGTCTCTGATCAGATCCCTCTTTCTGACCTATCCACTATTACTTTTGTTGGCCACCCAATTGATCTCATCTCATATCCTCCACTGGGTATCCAGAAATGAAGGTAATTGACAAAATTAAAGCATCTCTAGCTGCTCCTCACTCCAATGGAGGATCTGTTTCTGACTCAAGCGATAAGATCGTCTTCTCCTTTGAATTCTTTCCCCCCAAGACAGAAGATGGAGTCGACAACCTCTTTGACAGAATGGACCGCATGGTGTCGCATAATCCTACATTTTGCGACATCACTTGGGGTGCTGGTGGTTCTACTGCTGATCTCACACTTGATATTGCCAATAAAATGCAAAATATGATCTGCGTTGAAACTATGATGCATCTTACTTGTACTAATATGCCTGTTGAAAAGATTGACCATGCTCTTCAAACTATTAAGTCCAATGGTATTCAAAATGTTCTTGCTCTTCGTGGTGACCCTCCTCATGGTCAAGATAAGTTTGTCCAGGTTGCTGGTGGTTTTGCTTGTGCTCTTGATTTGGTAATCCTGCTTTTATTCCTCCATGTATTGTTCAATTCGCCTTCTTACTTCTTTCCTTTTTGATCTGGGCTTTTCTGCTGATTAAGTATGCTGCGTGTTTTTTATTCTTTTGTTTAGGTGAAACATATCAGAGCTAATTATGGCGACTATTTTGGCATCACGGTTGCCGGTTATCCAGGTTCTTTTAGCAATCCTTACTACTTTACATTGGCCTTATGTATAGGATATGCCCTTAGCAGCTGTGCGTGTTAATTTTGTTTTCAGAGGCGCATCCCGATATGATTGGAAGCGATGGTTTGGCTACACCAGAGAATTACCAGAAGGATCTCGAGTATTTGAAGAGAAAGGTGTGTGCTTATTTTAGTTCCAGTTCTCGAAAGTAAAAGGCGTCTCATGGATTTTATACGAGGAAAATAGTTTAGTTTGTGCTCATTGGTGTGCTTGGTTGTACAGGTTGATGCTGGAGCTGATCTAATTATCACCCAGCTCTTCTATGATACAGACATTTTCCTCAAATTTGTGAATGACTGCCATCAAATCGGAATCGCTTGTCCTATTGTTCCTGGAATTATGCCCATTAATAACTATAAGGGCTTCTTAAGAATGACAGGCTTTTGCAAAACAAAGGTATGCCTTCCCGTAAAATGGTTTTATTTCTTCTTGTTGGTAGTTTAGTCTCTGAATATTAATCAATCCAGTCCTCTTCAGGATTTGAAGAGAGATTATTAGATGTCTCGTTGTCACACATGTTGCACTATAGGCAATAAAATTTGTTTTTTCAAGTAGCAATAGGACTTGAATGTAACCATTTGTTGAACAGAGCCTCAAGCACATGCTTGAATGCTGACTTCGTTTCAGTTACCATTTTTTTGTAGATGAAATATTTATGTGCACCAGTCACACACAACGTTCACCTTGCTATCTTAGAAATATGTTTGCATCCTTTCTGAAAGAGAAGCATCATTTACTTTATTTGGGTGCTGGCATTCAACAGCAACTATTGTACATTTGGAGATGACATCTTGCATTTTCAAAGTTGATTGCTGTTGGCGATTCTGCCACGTAAAGAGTTGTGCAACGTTATTCACATTTGGTTCATAATATGTAGATTCCAGCTGAGGTAACTGCAGCATTGGAGCCAATCAAGGACAATGAAGAAGCTGTCAGAGCCTATGGCATTCACCTTGGAACAGAAATGTGCAAGAAGATCATTGCTCATGGAATTAAAACATTGCATCTTTACACACTGAACATGGAGAAATCAGCATTGGCCATACTGATGGTTTGTTTCATATAGCCAATTGATTATTCTGACTTTAAATATAGCTATTTTACTGGATATCTATTTATGTTATGTATACCTAATGACTATTGTTTGCAGAATCTTGGTTTGATCGAGGAGTCCAAAATTACAAGGCCATTACCATGGAGACCCCCAACAAATGTTTTTAGAGTCAGGGAAGGTGTTCGTCCAATATTTTGGTATGTAATTCTTTATGAAGTGTGATATTTCGTCCAGCATATGACATTTGATGCTGGAACCATACAGAAGCGTGTCTCTGAAGATATCTTACGTTTTCTTGCCAATGGTCATAGGGCTAACCGTCCCAAGAGTTACATATCAAGGACCTTGGGATGGGAGCAGTACCCACAAGGCAGATGGGGTGATTCCTGTAATCCTTCCTATGGTGCATTGACTGATTATCAGGTGTGAAGGATTGCTATTAATACCTCGTTATTGCCTATTGCAACTCTTGCTATCCAGTTTGTTCTGATAGCTATTAGAAAATTGAATGACTGAAAATTCCCGCAAAGGATTCAACATCTTTTCTTTCACTTCTTGGTTTATCAATAGTTGGAATTCAAGGTAAAGTGAGCTAGAGTCAAAGCTCAAAGATGCTTTCATTTTGTGTGGTCAAGGTAATAAAATAATTAACATATAAGTTATTATGTGAAAACCAAAAATTTGATTCATCACTACTCACGCATTGTCAAACTCCTATATGGAACCTGATCAAACTCACGAGTTCTGCATTTATGGAAAATAGTACTGCATAGTCCAAATAGATTATGATGCTTATTTATGCGGTATAGAAGTTTTTTTGATTGCCTGTGTGCTAAGTTGTTTTGCTGTCACTGGAATTAACAATTAATGTTATTACATTTTGCGAAGTTCATGCGTCCACGTTCACGTGACAAGAAGCTTCATGATGAATGGGCTTTACCCTTGAACAGTGTTGAAGACATTTTTGAGGTATTGTGCGAACAATTGTGACCCTTTCTCCTTTTAATCCAGTCTATTGTAATTATACATTCTCATGCTGTTTGCGACTTTTAAATATCAGAAATTCAAAAAGCACTGCCTTGGGAAATTGAAAAGTAGTCCTTGGTCAGAATTAGATGGTCTTCAACCAGAGACAAAGATCATTAATGAACAGCTGGGCAAGATCAACTTGAAGGGATTCTTGACCATCAATAGTCAACCCGCAGTCAACGGGGAAAAATCTGATTCCCCATCCGTTGGTAAGTAAAGCTTCTTGTATATTTTTCTAGTCCTCTAATGTGTCCTTGGTATGGCAGGAATTTAAGCAATCAGTGAAAGTCTCCTGGGTTTTAATAAGTTTTTAAATTTTCATTTGAGCTCTGGTGTTAAAAATTCTGCAGAATTTCTGAAGTGTTTTCGTTGTAGTTTATAGTACATTTTCCTTCCCTGTTAGATACACATGCATACAGGGATTCTTCACCTTAGAAATACCTTAGTCATGAAAAATTCTCAAAGCACAGTCTAACCATTGCATATTCACATCAAGGCATCAAGGGTGGCACTATAGATAAAATTTTAAAAGTTAAATATCAAGAGCTGTGGTTTTTAAAATTCATTTTTTAGTTCTTGGTCGTCACATAAGTTAATGCAATTGGTGGAGAGAGGGTAATCATCCATGTTAGAACCTCCTGCGGTGCATCAGATGATTGATGTCTGTTTTTCTTATGTGGAAGTACAAGATTGGGATGCTCTGGAATCCACTTGACATATGTTTCCCTCCTCGACATGTCTGCAGGTTGGGGAGGGCCAGGAGGGTATGTTTATCAGAAAGCATATCTGGAGTTTTTCTGCTCAACGGACAAGCTGCATGCCCTTGTTGAAAAGTGCAAGGCTTTCCCTCAAATAACTTATGTGGCTGTCAACAGAGGAGGGACTTGGCTATCCAACGTTGGGCCAAATGATGTGAATGCGGTAACTTGGGGAGTCTTCCCTGCAAAGCAGATTATCCAACCAACTGTAGTGGATCCTGCCAGCTTCAACGTGTGGAAGGATGAAGCATTTGAAATCTGGACAAGAGGATGGGCTTCCTTGTATCCGGAAGGCGATCCATCCAGAAAGTTGCTTGAAGAGGTATCTTCCTCTCTCCTTAGTTTCGTTTTTCAAGGCTCAATCGAATCTTAATAAAGTAAAACCGTAACATGATTCATCGTTAATCATTGCAGGTGCAGAGCAGCTACTTCCTCGTAAGCTTGGTAGATAATGATTACATCCAAGGGGATATTTTTGCTGTTTTCGCAGATTTATGAAGCTGCTGCTCCATTTCCGAAAGCCCATTTGAGGCACTTTGAAATGAAGCGCATTTATCCTGATTAGGATTATAGCTATTGTGTTGTTCAATGTAATGCTATTGAATTCTTATGTAACAATAATGCTTGGGGATCTTGACAACATCATCTGAAATATGGTGCAAAATCCAGGGAAGCTAAATTGCTGGATAAAACAGATAGGAAGATGTGCACCATTGAGCCTCTTTATTGAGTTGCCATAGTTCTTTACCCGTAGTATGTGAGGTCCTTGGATCTTGGGTCTAATATCATCGGGCGGTGATGCGCCCCTTCCCACATCCTTACCCATTCTGTAAACTGGGCCGTCAGAATAAACCGTTCAGTTCATGTTTTGCTTTTTCTCACTTTGTTTACATTCTTATTACGCTTATCAGGCAAATCCTGTCTGGTTTTAAGATTCATAACGCTTGCTCTTCTTTGTCAGAATTTTGCAAACAAGAGGATTGATATGCACAATTAAATTACAATAACTTAAACTTCATAACAGACAAATACAAGGACATGGTTTCTCATAAGAAGCCTGTTCTGTTCTCCAATACAAAATAAAGCTAACGTCAATCAGAAACAATGCCGGCACAAGCACATGCGCTATCATGAAGCATTTGAGTTCCAGTTTTTTTTTTTCTCTTTTTTATTATTTGAAAGAAAAAAAGAATCTTCTTTAATCGAACTTTTAAATTTCAAGTTCACCGACTCAAGAGATATTCGCATTCTTCAGAGATCTGCACACCACCACACCTGCAGAGGTGCGCATGAAATGCTCCCCAATCATCGCTTTACAAGAATCATCTGTCTTCAGATGAGGTTGCACTGCTTCCCAAATCTTTTTCTTTTGAACCTGCACATTTACACCAAAATTAACCCAGGATATTTCCCTTTGGAAGCATACCAAAACTAAATTCAACAGGAAAGGTCAAGCATTTTGGTGTAGGCGTCTCAGAATATCTTCATCAGAGAATAGGAAAGCAACATAGCCAACGGGGTGGCATTTCAGTAGCATGATAATTTACTCAAATGATGTAGACGCCGATTTCTTTCACACAACAGTTCAAACAAACTGGGTGATGATGCTCCTCAAAGTAATCTCTACCGAAAATTTTCCATGCGGAAAATACTTTCTGGTTGTGTATGTCCATTCAATTAGGAGAACTAAGGTTCCAAACTACGAGATCTGATTCCCAATCAAAGAAAACGGAATGGATGGCAAAAGATCTGAGAAAAAGAAAATACGAAGGATCCATCAGCTACACATGTTTCCTTCCTCAAATGTATCCTGTGTCTTACCAAACCAAACTCTGAACTGATCATTTATTGTAATCTTTCCACATTTCTCATCTCCAAATAGAACTATTAATGTGATGGACTTCTAAATCTAGTTACATGAGTACGCTAATGTAGACAAGCCATTTAATAATTTGTAACTTCTCAAAAAATTCAAGGAGAGATATCAAAGCAAGAAAGTAGAAATGGACCTGGTTAGGAGAGGCAGGATCAGGTTGATTTTCCTTATCCTGTTCGGTGCCAAACCAAATCCTTTCACCAGGAATTGAATCCACAGGAGGCTCAAGAAGCTCCACATTCTCATGAGAAGCATCAGAAGCAGCCATAAGCATTCCATTTGACTTAACCCCACGCATATTCCGAGACTTTAAATTAGCAAGTACTACAACATTCCTATCCTGCAAAAAATTCCCTTCTCATAAGGTTGAGGTCATGTAGGGCTAACACATCATACTGAGATTGAGGAAGCTATGAACAAGAGAGATTTGTTTAACAGCCCACATTCACAGAAGTTGACGTGACAGAGTAGCAGTTCTTGCCTCAAGATAAAAGTGTTATCAAGGTCATATTTATTGATCCCGACTAACAGAACTAGCATCATTCAATTTTGTGTAGCAAAATCTGGCTGATTTCGGGCAGAGAAGGGTACTTTTATCAATTTTGTTTTTCTACTTGATTTCTGATTCTCTCTGAAAAGCATACTTGACATATTTCGTTTTCCGGACGTCTAACTTGATTAATGTGATAAGAGTGCGCTAAAATTGAGCAACTATAGGCTACAGCTGCGATGTCGTAAAACAGGAAAGGGCATATCCAAAGAGAAGGAAGAAAGAAAAAGAAGAACCTGCAGATAGTCAAGATGAATGTAGTTAACAAGACCACTGCAAATGATACGAGGCTCAGATTCACCAACATCAACCTCTTCTACATATAGAGAATCAGCTTCTTCATGTCTCCATGCTTTTATGATTTTGCCAACCCTAATGTCGAGCATCTTGGCTGCATCTATTACTTCATTTGGCCCTTGCGATTTCGATTCCGATAGAGTTTCTGCTGCTGCTGCTGCTACCGGCTCTTCCGTGTTTATGCCAGTACTAGGAACGGTGCAGAAGCAAGACAAGCGATTGCGAGTCGCTAAAAATGGAGTTTTTGCTGGTGTTCTGGTAATGAACTGCCGACTGCCAGTTAAATTTATACTTGCACGAATGCGACAGTTAACGCGTAAAGTCAGACCGCTACCTTTTATAATCTTGCTAACGGCAGCAGCAGCTGCTGCCACTGTTACTGTTGTCGTCGCCGTCGCCATATGTTTGCTTGCCTCAACAGCGAGAGCTCGTTGGCGACTTCCGTTTAAATATCCTTTCCATCTTACATTGGACCGTTAAATAGTTCTTCCACGTCGGATACACACTCACCGTCGGATGTCTTGAGGATAACAGCCTGAGGCCTACAATCCGATGAAAGAAGATAGCCCAACCGGAAGCCCAAACAATAACTCAAAGAAAGACATAGAACCCCATCCAGAAATAACCCAAATAACATATGTCCATAGAACACACTGCTTTTGGTTCAAAAACAAGGAAAAATAACTCCCTGCTTTTTGGCTCGAGCAAACACTTACCGTCCGGTTATTAGCATTCTTAAAAAACCGACAATGGCGTCGTCATCTAGCAGCGGTTTGACGTTCAAGCTACATCCGTTAGTTATTGTTAACATATCAGATCACTACACGCGCGTCAAGTCGCAGATGAACCCGCCTGTTAACACTACCACAAGCACCACCAACGGTGGCAGCGATGGCGGTGCATTAACAGTTTCACCTGCACAATCTCCCAGAGTCTACGGATGTGTTATAGGAGTTCAAAGAGGACGCACCGTTGAGATCTTTAACAGCTTTGAACTTCTTTATGATCCTATTACTCACTCTCTTGATCGCGCTTTTCTCGAGAAGAAGCAAGAGCTTTGTAATTTTTTAATTTTTATTTCTATTCGTCTTTGCAATTCTCGTTTATCCATTGGAAAATTGAATTCTGTTTTAGTTTTTTTTATACGTGAATTTGATAATTTAGGGTTTTTCTTTTTCTTTTTTTTCCTTGTCTTGCTTGTGATTGTGCAGATAAGAAGGTTTTTCCTCACTTTTATATATTGGGATGGTACTCAACTGGGAGTGATGCTGAAGAATCCGATATGCATATCCATAAAGCTGTATGTTAAAGGAAAAAAATCATAAATTTAATATTTCATAGCAAGTCTGATTACTTGTATTTTATATTAGTTTTTTTCAAGGTGAAAGGGGATTACTTGAATTGCTTTTTGCTGCTTCAGGATATACCATTCCATTGGAATTACTTGAATTGCTTTTTGCTGCTTCAGGATACACCATTCCATTCTTATGTTGTTGCATTTTTGTACTCTGTATTATAAAACTTTATGTATTATGCTGCTCTTCTACTCTTTATCGGGTTTGTTATTTGGTCCATCATTTTTTTAGAGGATAGGAACATGCCTTCAATTTTATGTTGACAAGAGGAAGCTTTATCGATATCATGCTGTAATGATGTATCTATAGGAAAATGCTCAAAATATATATCATGCTGATAGCTGGTGCTAAATGAGTTAACTTCACTTTCTTCTTCTTATTTGTGCATTTGTTTTTCTTTTCTATTTAGCTATGTGAATCCTTTGTGTGATTTATATTTCTTTTCTATTTGGCTGTTTTGGCATGCGATTGTTGCATTTATCTGTAATCAGTACAAATGTAACCTTTTTTTCCTTCTGGTAACAGTTGATGGATATTAACGAAAGTCCTGTTTATGTTCTACTCAATCCTTCAATCAATCATACACAGAAGGATCTACCTGTGACTATTTATGAAAGTGGTACGTTATGTTATGTTAGTTGTTGTCTCTTCATCTATGTAAAGTTCTCAACAGCAAGGGCTGCCTAGCTTTGGACCATTTGCATGATGATCATATGAAATTGTCATCTAAGGGGTGTGTTGTTCATATCCTAGTGACTCATCTTACATTAAATCATGAGTTTTTCTGCAGAAGTTATATTTGTTTTTCTTTCTGTTTCTTTTCCACTGCCTTTAATGGGATGAATCTTGTTTCATCTGTATGAAGACCATCTGTCGTTTTGTTTGTCTAGATATTTCTCATCCTAGAACCTTTTTCTGCAGAAGAATAGGTCATGAAAGTATCATGCTGTTGCTCACAAGGAAGACCATCTGATTTAAATCATGAGTGAAAACAGAACTGATTCTTTGAGCTAAATTTTTGAATAATGTACCGTTAGGCAAGGGCCTAAGATTTGATCTCTCACAAAACCTTTGGAAGATGGCATAAATGCAAACTTTAAGATTTAACTGTCTTGGATAGGCCTTTAGTATTTCATTATGAGCAACCTAGGCTGTTTCCAAAGATATATGCTCGAGTATTGTGTACTTTTGGGAGGAATTTTATACATGCTATGGAATATTGTTGTATTATAATAACTATATTATGGTGTTTCACTTGTACTCTTCGGTTTGGTTAGATTGTCATTCATAATAATTTATTGAAAACTTCAATATCTATTTGCTTAGTAGACATTTATTGTTTGTTGTTATAATATCTTTTACTTATGAGTTCTATTTGTGGAATAACATTTACACTCTTTTTGATTTTGATTGTTGCAACCCTGTCAGAGCTGCATGTCATAGATGGGATTCCACAGCTAATTTTCGTCCGTTCAAGTTATACAATTGAGGTTGTTATCTCCATTTCTTTATATTTTTAATGATTTATGTGTTTTCATGATATGTACATACTAACTACATTTATTGTGGAACCAAAGACGGTGGAAGCTGAGCGGATCTCTGTTGATCATGTGGCGCATCTTAAACCTTCAGATGGAGGCTCTGCAGCAACTCAATGCAAGTTATACACTTCATGTTCTCTATGCATATATTTTATTCAAATCATTTTCTAGATGGAAAGGAAATAGGAATTAGTTATTAAGAAATTTTTACTTCCATGATGGATATTATCATAGCTTGGCTTTTTTTATGCAGTGGCTGCTCACCTTACTGGCATACATAGTGCCATCAAGATGTTGAATAGCAGAATTAGGGTTCTTCATCAGTACCTTGTTGCGATGCAAAAAGGTATGGTCTCTGTTTTTTATTGCATTACAAATGCAACTGATTCAATTTATTTGGTAAAAAGTGGTTTTTCATTCTTTAGAAAAGTTGAAAATTCAAATAGTAACAAAGACTAAGAACTCATTTTGATACATTTGATTTGTGAATTTGGAGAAATGCTGCAAGTTGAAAATCTCCTTGTGGAAGGGTTGGAAAGGTACTTTTCTGGATTGGAGCTGCAAGAGAAATAAGAATTCAGCAATATAGAAGTTTCTAGTTTAAGTAATTTAAAATATTTAGTCTTGTATCATTACTTTATATTCCCCTGTGACACAGACTATCGACCTGACCCTAATGGACTATTAGCTACCTTTTACTGTCAAGTTAATGACACTTCAATTTTTTAAGGGGCATCCTGGATGTATTTGAAAAAACGTTGATAATAGGGAATTTTTTAATTACTATCTTGGAGGAGATGAATTTATTTTTGAAATGTTGGAATTGACAGCTTGTTAATTATATTTGCGGTATTTAAATGCAGGTGAAATTCCTTGCGAGAACTCATTATTAAGACAAGTATCGAGTCTTTTGAGAAGATTACCAGCCATTGAATCAGAAAGATTTCAAGATGATTTCTTGATGGTAAGCAACAACTGTTGAGTTTTTGGAGATATGTTGCTACTTCTTTTAGAATTGTTGTACAATAGAATTAGTCTCGCATGATAACCATATATAAAGAGAGGTTTTTCATAATCTGTGTCCTAATCTATATTTTAACCTGCTGAATCACTTAAGTGTGAGTCGTCCATTTCCACTTGCACATCTGTATTTTATTAGAAAAAGCTTCTATGCGTGGCATTACTGTTTAGATGATGAAAATGGCAAGTTTGTTCTGTAGAAAATAATTTGTTTATGTATGAGAGGAAGAGAAAGGATAAATAGAACCGTGTAATGTAAGATATGCAACCACCTAGCCCCTTTTCGTTTGCTCCCCCGTTGCTTTGCATTCAAAAAACTGTTTTATCTAAATTAAAGCAATCATGAAACTGTCACTATCCTCATGATAAGTGATTTGTGAAAATATTTTTATTTCTCCAATGTAAAGTCTTCATCATTTATATGCTTTTGAGATCTTTTTGGCTGGTTTTGTTTGGAGATGCCTTAGCATTACGCTGTTAGCTTTGCAGCCCTGTTGTATGTGGTACTTATTTGCTTAACTTTTGATGTAGGAATACAATGATACGTTGTTGATCACGTACCTGGCCATGTTTACCAACTGCTCAAGGTATGATAGAGAGCACGCTTGTGCCGCATTTAGTTCCTTTCTTCTGTTTTCTGTGAAAGAAACGGGTTTTGTTAGTCAATAGATTTTTAACATTAAAATGGTGGTTATCATTTGAGAAAATGGATAAACCTGAAAAGTGGGTGTGGTTGAGAAAAATTAGAAATATTTATTGCAAGCCATAGGTTGAGGGACTGCAACTATGCTGTGTAATTTTTCGGATCTTGAGAACTTCTAGTGCAATGGTACATAGAAGGAAGAAACCATTTTGATATGATTGTCCCTTTGTTAAGTTTTGTGGTTCAATATGAATCATCAAGGCCGTTTACCAAACCACTGTCACTAGAACATGCTTTACATCTATTAGAACGTGTCAACATAAATGTGAATTATATTACACATCGGCGGTATTATTATTATTATTTTTCACATGATGTCATCATCATTTATCGAGACATAACTAATCATGGCCCCTTTTTGTTGCTTCTCTCCAGCACAATGAATGAGCTTGTTGACAAATTTAACACGGCCTATGACAGGCATAGTCGAAGAGGTGGACGAACTGCTTTTATCTGAGTTTATGACGCCCGTGTTATGTTGCAGTTATTGCTTATCTGATCGTAACGATTTGAGGATTTGATGGTTTAATTTTAATAATTTTTTTGGTTCTTTTTGCTGCCTTTCTTATGACGTGCATAGCACATAGAAGCACGGTAGTATATTTTCTAGAAACTGAACAATCAAAAAGAGAAATCGAAGTTGGTCGGTCTTTCTTGGTGCCATTGTTTTGTCTGGCTTACATACTAGCTCCTGAGATTATAATGTGTGTTTGAAGTGGGGCGAGTTTTAGTAGAGTCTGAATGGAGAGATCTGATGGATGGATGGTAGTGGTTTGTGGATAAAGTTTTATTTTTACGCTATAAGAAAAATATGTGCTTTCTGTCTAAGCATTGGAAAATTGTCAATTGCTCCTTTTCCAGTTTTATCTCAATCTATAAGCTTTGTAGCCTTTGCCTTTGAGATTGATTGGCATTGGCATGGCGACTGCACTTGTTAAAAACAAAGCATATATGTGACAAGCCAAATGTACGCAAGTAGACCGCAATGCAATTGCAGGGCAAAGAGCAATGCTAGTATAAATAAGAGATGCGTGAATGACATCTAGGAAGCAGCACGAAATGAAAGATTAAACAAATGTCTGGTGCGTATAAGGATCCAAACCTGGAGGATACCAAGGTTCATTATTATTTGGATTTGATGCAAGAATGCATGCAACTCTACTAAGTTGGGTTCAAATGGAGAGCTCGGCTTTGGAGATAAGAATGCCATCACTGTCTGCATACAGCCATTCCCCGTCGCGAATAAGTGTTCCACCGACGTGCACAGGTACATGCTTCTCACCAATGCCCCTTTTGTTGGATTTGATGGGATGCGATGCCAATGCTCTCACTCCAATATCACATGCGTTGATCTCATCAACGTCCCTGATGCATCCATTCACCACAATCCCTGCCCACCCCATATTCTGAGCCAACTGTCCCAAATTCCCCCCCACCAATGCGCATCTCATGCTCCCTCCACCATCTATAACCAGTATCCTTCCTTCCCCTCTACTCTCAAGAACCTCCCTCACCATCACGTTGTCCTCGAACACCTTCAGAGTGACGACGGGCCCGGAGAAGGCTCTACTCTGCCCATATATCTTGAATACGGGTTGTAGAGCCCTCAAGTCACCACTTGCCAGCAGCCCTCCATTTGAATCGCATGCTTCTGCCGTCGCTACTGCTCCCATATTACTACCTGCATGACAAAATTACAGTGTCAAAATGTTAATATTGATGGGATATGGCAGAGCATATTCATCTGCCAGCGCCTTCATTCTCGGAATTCCAATTGTATTTGTCAACCGACACACATGGGCCTCACTTCTTTAACAAACAGACCCAAATTACTTTGCGATGATTGTTACACTCCTACTCCTAGTATATGTAAATGGCAATCTTCTCTGAAATCTAAAAATGTTTGAACAAGACAAGAATGGTTTGAGATCATGATTCAGCTCCAACACAAAAAATGCAACCAGTCAAAGAGATATCTTGTAAATCGTAAAGCCCTTAAATTTATCAACAAGAAATCCTATAACCAACAGTTGCTCATGGCAGTCACAGCTGTTCAAGTCTACCGCACAAGTAGAATTGATAAAAGAAAACACCTTTCCAGCAACAAAAGTTGAAACAATTGATTGCTAGAAAATCGTCTTTTATTCATTAAACTGAAAAACAAAACCTTAGGTCCTGATTACACCTCAAGGATTGAAATATATCACAATTTTCCGCAGAAGCAATGGCAAAGACGAAAGAGAGAGAGTTGCAGGCAAACCCGGTCTTCAATTATTGAAAAGGAAACAAGGGGGAAGAAATCAAAGTCTCCAGATGACAGTTGATAAGAAACACATGGAGCTGAGTATAAGATCCTAAAGAAAGAATCGAAGTCGAAGAAGATAAAGAGCGAAGAGAGGCGGCAATTAATTACCTTTTGTTTTTTGTTGGTTTGGGAAGAGGATGATGGAGATGATTGTTTGGAGGTTATGAAGAGCAGGTTTGAAATGGCGGCACAATATCGCATAGGGGAGCGTGCCCTTTTCAGATTCTTCCTCTGCTCAAGTTTCTATTTTTAGAAATCAACTATTATCAAATGAATAAGGTGTTTTTTAAAAATTGGAGTGCGAACATGCAAATCCAGGCAAAGCTGTTTGATTTCAGTTACACAATCACTCATCCATAGGCAGAGAGTTTCCAGACTCGCCTGCACAAGTAGGCCAAGGGAGCCCAGCTGTACTTTCATAAAGTTTGTTTACATTCCCATCCAAGGAAACAGAAGGAAATGATACGAAAATGATGCTTTTATTACAAAGAAAGAAGGAAAAGAGGAAAATCAAAGGATTGCATGCATCTACACCAACAACATGATTTGATGCCGGTGGTACGTTCAACATTGAGCCTCGGAGGAGTTCAACTACTCGATTCTTAATCCCAATGAGACCAGTTATATGAATTTTCTTCTTTCACTTGTTACAATGATAGAATAACATTCTCCACTAAATTTAATATGGCCATGTCTTTGCATTTTCTCGAGCAGTCGTTCAAAAAATTAAACAAAATTTCATGTGGAGAAGCACGTTACAAAATTACAATTTGTATCAGCTCAACCCAACCAAACTAATGCCTTACAAACTGCCGTTGATCAGCTTCGTCCGAGTGCCTTCCATAAGGGTTGTTCTCGCTAAATCCATTGCGGCTCCCCTTTTGTGCTTTCTTCCTAAATTTGGAAGCATTGCTGTCTATGTTAAGGTTCACCTTTGGTGGAGATGAGAAGCAAAATGACGCAGCCACCGCCTGTTTAGAAACACACACGACAACATTAGTCATTTCAATTCGATTGATGCCATGATCAACTACAGATCATGCTTTCCAGTCAGACTCCAACTGCTTGCCACTCAAGTTGATGACCAAAATCCCTTAGGTCACAAATATTGACGATGAAAGCGATATGACATCCTTTACCAATAGCAAAAAGGTTATGACTAGTATAGTATTTTACTAAAATGCCCTTTTAACAGCATTTAAGGAACAAGTTGTCAAAACTGATGCCCTTACAGGATGTTAGAAACCAAAATCCATACCTGCAGATCAAGGCGATGGACATTAAATATGTCTTTCATGGAGTGTGAATTATAGGCTAATATATAAGATCGATATGCATCTTTAGCAGACTTGTTCAAGTAATAGTTGTTCGCCACCAACTTCTCCTGCAACATTCCCGTAGTCCAATATAAGCCTGTCTGTAGTTATTTGGAAAAGATAAGGTAGAAAGGACAGCTAGAAAATACCAGATGAGATTGAACATTCGCCAGCTTCTTGTCATCAAATTCATACTCTTTAACTGGAACCTTCGCAGCCTGAAAATACACATTTGATAAGAATACAGACAGAATTCAGGAGTCAGCTTTTATTCTTCACAAATTTCAAGCCTGTTTGTTTTTCATTTGCAAGACAACATGCATTAAGATGAGTATAGGAAAAGATTTTCAAATCAATCGTAGGTAAGAATTATTATACCTTCAGATAGCGGAGAAATTGCAATTCTTCTGGAATCAGAAAAAGCAGTGCATTGCCTTTTCCACCTTCTCCACGAGCTGTACGACCAACTCTGTGAATGTACTCCTGAAAGAGATAATCGCAATCTCAATGTTAACACACATGCATGAATTGGAATGACAACACTTCAAATACTTAAACCAGATAATAGAATAGCTTAGTCCACCTTGGGTTCATCTGGAGGATCGTACTGCACTATCCAGTCCTACATGAAGAGAAAAAAGAGAAACATTAGCCTCCATGCAAGAAGACACCTTTCTATACATGCTTCTAAATGAGGTTAAACTATGTGGTGGACTTCAACTGAGCTCCCCACTTAAAATTGAAGGCCGGATACTGATAGAGATAACATTTCCAAAATCAGCCTTGGATTTGTGCAACTAATCCCAGACAAAACATCTTAAATCACCAACTCTGATAAGTGACGTCATGTTTTCATTTCAACTTTTCTAGAACATGTTCAATGCAAGAATGAACAATACCGAGTGCACCTTTACCAGACAGTAGAGATACATGCTGGAATAAATTTCTCTAACCATTCCATTGTTTATTCAATTCATCATGTATCGTGCTAAATCAGTCATCCATAGATACTCCAATTCTATTTCCTTCCAACAGTACACAGGCTAGCATCTCCAACTTTGGATGGAGTTCCAACTTATCAACAAATTTCAACTTATTCAACCAACAAAACAATGCAACTAAGATTATAACTAAATACATAAATCTTAAACTAAACTCAACTAAGCGTTAGTCCCAACCCAAGTTAGGAACCATAGTATAGATTCTCTTAGTCCACTCAGAGCCTAAATTCATGAATCAATTTGCTCCCTTTCAAAGATAAACTTCACTAGAGTGTTTTCAGGGGCATAAGAAGCAGATCGGAAGCAAGTCCAATTACATATGTTTCACAAATTCCAAGTTGGTGTAATAACAAATATACAACATATAGTTGCTAGTACAATGGTATTTTAAGTACCAAATACAGTTTCTATGTTATTCAAGTAAGAAGAAAAGAAGCATGATGAAGGATTAGCTAAATTTGAAGAAATTATACCACAGCTGGAATGTCAAGTCCACGAGCAGCAACATCAGTGCACAGCAATATTCCCTTCTCTGCTTTGCAAAAATCAAAAAAGGTGGTGGTCCGTTTCTGCTGTTTCTGTTTTCCATGGATATCAAAGCATTCCACCTGAATGTATCTAAGGAGTTCAGAATGGAACTTAACCGAGTTACATGATGAGAAGAAGACCATCACTTTCTTTGATAAATTTCTCTTCAAGAATGAGTACAGAAGGATGAATCTTTTGGCACTGTTCACCACACAATAACCTTGTTGCAGACCTTCATTTGTGACCTACAGAGATCAATGTCCGTTTGGTCAGACATTAGTAATTATACACAAATGCGTACACAAACATTGAAGACTACAAAAAGTGACGATGACATGCATACCTTATTTCTTCCATCATCCACATCAATATAGATAGGAGTGGTTTGAAAAGACAGGCGGGCGAGATCCTCCACCTGAATTTTAAGAAGAAAAGGAAATAGCATTATCAGCGGGTAAACAAGGAACAAAGTCATGACACAGAAAGAAGAGTCCAAATTTTTATTAAATGAGGGACCACTGAATTATATAGTGAACTTGAGAATAAACCACTCTGAACTTCACAGAATTTGAACACAGACCTTCTTAGTTTGAGTTGCTGAAAATAAAGCAGTTTGCCTACTCTGCACAATTTAACAAACTCATCACATCAGCTGAGAACCACTAAATATTACCAAATAAAAGACTAAACTGAACAGCAAAGCATTCATGAAAAGATAACCTTTCAATCGAAACATCTGTCTAAATGAAATAAGATAATCACCAACCAAACCCAAATTTAGCTAGTGAATTATGAAAAGATTCAAAATGAAAGCCAAAGCCAGTATTTAACTCGAGTAACATTCTCCAAGACAATTTCTGTATAAAGAATGCAAATGTTACAGACGAATTTACCTTTGGCAGAAGCTTGATAATTTGTTTCATTTCTTCTTCAAAGTTTGCCTCCAGTATCCTATCTGCTTCATCAATCATTAGGCACTACAAAGAGAAGAAATTGTTATGGAGAACTCACAGACCAGTATCAAATAATTCCCTATGGCTCATAAGGAAAAAATCGTCAGAGTGAATTAAGTTAAAAACTACTCAGCTGACAGTAACAAAAGGGGAAAAACTGGCAATGATGATTATGAAGTGATAGGAATGAAGTGGAACAGTGTAGACAGATTACCTTCAAGTTCTTGTACATGAATCCCTTCGTATTTTGAAGATGATCGAGAAGTCGACCAGGGGTTGCAACCAATAAATTTACTCCTTTGACAATACGTTCTGCTTCTCCTTTTCTAGCAGAACCACCAATGACCAAGCCAAGAGTCTGGGAATGATATTTAAGAAGGTCCTTCGCCACAGCATGAGTCTAGCATTGAGATCAGCACAAAAATATATGAGTTGAAATATACAGGGCAAGACAGGAATCTATAAGTAAAGAACTAAGTTTGTCAGTTCATAATGTTCCCCCAGAAATACATCTTAAGGAATGAAACAAACAAAAGTGAGGCCAACCCGAAATCAAGTGACTTTTCAGCAAACTACATGACATTTCCAACTGCAAGATAAAAATATCTTCTTACATCTTCTGGAAACAATATCCTAAGGAGACCATAGGCACTATTAATTATCAAATCCCATGAATCATAGACATTCCGTTCACTTTTATAAAGATGAGGGGAAAAAGGCAGGTAAAAACGAATTTAATACAGTAACTGTATTTGAATATTCTAATGGATTTATTATTGTTCTGGGATGAAGCCCGAATAGGGAGAAAAAAGAACATCTGAAAAACAATCGAGCCAAAAGGTTACAGCAGCAATTTCACCTGTATGGCGAGTTCCCTGGTAGGGCAGATGACAACAACGCCTGTCCCATTGCGAGGGGCGAAACGAACATTGTATAACAGCTCAACGGCTGGTATCAGAAAAGCAAGCGTTTTCCCAGAACCTGTCCTTGCAGCACCGAGAACATCTTTGCCTACAAGAAGAGGTGGAATTGCCCTAGATTGAATCTGCAAAAGTATAAATGTGAATCTCAAAAAATCTAATGAACAATAAAATAAATAATAAATTGGAAAAGCCAAATTGAAATGAGGTTAAGCCAAAAACAGTATCCGAAAATAAATACAAACAGTTGGATAAACATCATGAACCAAGCACTTAGAAACTTAGGATTCAAAAGAAAAGCAATCACAGCTTTTCCGAAAAATCTCAGGTTCAAATACAGTGTGCTGAAAAACCGAACTCTCGCTGCAAAAATCAAATAGAAAAAAGAGGAGAAGAGAAGGCACCTGAGTTAAATATTGAAAGCCCATCTCTTGAATAGCTTTAAGAGTAGGTTCAGATAATCCTAAGGACTCAAAGGAATCGGTACTCATAATTCCACTTCCCTTATTCACCTTCTTATCTTCTTTTTCATAGTTTAAATCATCATTATTAATATCATTCTTTATCTTCTGCTGTTGCAGCTTCTTCTTCTTCTTCTTCTTCTCTTTCCTTGCTTTGACATCCTCCTCAATTTCTCTATCCTCCTCGTCATTTTCAGCTTCTTCAGCTTTAGAAAAGTTAACCTGTTCTGATTGTTTTACTTCTTGAGAAACTTTATCTACTCGGTTTCGCTTTCGCTTTCGCTTCTTTTTGGCGTCTTCATCTTGGGGTGAGGTGGAGGGGTGCTGCTTCTCTAGTTGAGCCATTACAGCAATAGGGTTTCGGCACGGGAGAGGAAAGAGATGCCCAATTAGGGTTTAAAGAGGTGGAGGAGGGAGGAGGGAGGAGGGGTTTACTGGGAACTAAGTGTCTGTAGGGTTTGTTATTAAAATTACTACTAAAATAGTGTTTAAATAATATAATAAGTAAATGCTTCCCAACAAGAGTAATATTTTCTTCAAAAATATTAATATTATTTTTTTTATCAATTACTCTCTTTGTACTAATTACATATAAAAATTATATTTTATTTAAAATTCAATATAAATAATTATATTTTATCTAATATTATCAAAACTTAATTTTTATTTGATATATAAATATTAACTGTTATCTATTTAAAATAAATATAAAAAATAAAATAATTTTAATTTTAATTTAGAAGAATTAATTTTTATTTAATTTTATATAAAAATAATTAATACGGAAAGTAAATAAAAAAAGAAAGTATTTATAATATGTATTAGATGAAAAGAGAGAGGGAGGGACTTTGCTTTTCTTGTTTATGAAAAGATTCCGAGAATGGCCATCGAGTTCAGACAGACAAGTTGGTCAAAGCAGCTTCTTTTTTGACTGGCTTTTTTTTGAATGTGTTGCAGTTAGTTGGTTAGTTATAACATGACGATAAGCTCAAGCAAACATGTGTTAGGCTGCCATGCTCTTCCTCCATATTTATACATTCCATTAACAGTTTCTGTTGTTAATCACATTACTTATATAATCACAATTCCATTAACAATACCATACTTTCATCAACAGGTAATCATCATTCTTAATTCTTCTCTATCTCTCTGTTTTTGGTTTCATTCTCATGCTCTTTTCTTGATTTCTGGGCTGAGTTTTTCGGTGAATCATCTCCACTTTTCTTCTTTCCATTTTTAATCTTCCAAATACTCCATTCCTTCCTCATCACTCCATCTTGATTCATGGGAAATACATGTCCTTCCATATAGTTTTCTTGGTTAAACATCACCAAACTGGAATGCTCTTTGTTATCTTTCTCCCATTTTTTCAGCTAAAATTTCTTAATATTAGAAAATGACAGGTGCTTTCGATCCATATGTTATCACTGCTTCCACCATCAAACTTGTGCATTTTCATTGAGTTCTTCCTTTCTTTCTTTCCTCCTCCCCCATGATTCTATCCTCCAAGAGTCTTACCTGGGACAAGTATTTTGTGTTCCATTCTCTCGTGCATTAAAGCAAATTGTTCCGTACCTGTGAATCAATCACCTTCTGCTACCTGCAACATTACGATTATTATATTATCTTTCTGAATCCTCTGTTTTTTTCAAAATAAGTAATCATGAAACTCAACTCAGCTAAGACCAACAATTTGTATTACAGTGAGTCAAGTGAAGTACAAATTTTTAGGCTTTTGGCCTTGCACTTGAATAGAGTTTAGAGGTTCAACTTGTTTCACCTTTCTTGTTTCCAACTCTAAATTTGAATTCTCAATGTGTTAGTTTTCCTCTCAGCGTTTGTCAAAACTATCATATTGAATATTTTCTATATTTGCCGTGAACTTGTCAGGAATTCTGTTGCAGCCAACTGCTTGAATTCAAACTGTCCAGACGTATAACCCTACATGGATGATAATGTTGCTATTATTGGGGATTGGGTGCCTCCAAGTCCAAGTTCAAGCTCATTTTTCTCTGCAGTTTTAGGTAATGAAAGCAGCTCAAGAACTAACATTGCAGAACTCTCTCAGGAGAACAGAACTGAAGAGCTGTTTCAGGGAACAGCAGGGAACGATGACAAAAAGGGCTTGACACAAACTGCCGGTGCTCAGTTGACAGAAGTGGCTTCCTTTTCTGAGCAGAAATCTAGTTCGGGAGGCCGTCTGGTTGAAAGAATGGCAGCCAGATCAGGGCTTAATGCCCCAAGGTTGAACACAGAAAGCATAAGGTCGGCTGACCTTTCACTCGAGTCCGAGCTTCAATCTCCTTACCTAACAATCCCACCTGGCCTCAGCCCAACAACCTTGTTGGATTCTCCGGTATTCCTTTCTAATTCTCTGGTAAGTTTGAAAATTCTCGAGCCCCATTTTACCACTCCTGTACCTTTTCGAGTACTATTTAGTAATCAACGGAATGCAACAAATAGTGACCCATGTATAAAGCATTGCAAAACGAAGCATAATACAAGCAGGAACCAGGTAATCAAATTTATGAAAGGCACTTAGGTTTAGGAAGGACCATAGTTCCATGATTTTAGGTTTTATCTTTTTATCTGCAGAAAAACACCAAGCATGCTTATGCTTATTACTTCTGTTGAGTTCATATCGATTGTATAAATAACATGTCTGTATTATTGGTTTACCCCTTTTGTTTCCTCGAATATCATTGTGTAGGCTATATCTGTATGAGTTAAGTTTTTCATGTGGGTGCCATTAACTATTTGCCTGTGCAACTTGAACAAATTAACGCTAGCCTGAAATGTCGTTTTAGCAGTTGCATTTCATGATCTTATTAACATTTAAGGAATATAGAAACACAACCACTTCAAGCAAATGCTCATGTGTTATCATATTGATGATGCCAGCCAGTTGTTGTGCCATTTATGCTGAAAATGTATCCTACCACTTATGCACCAAAGTTTTTCTTTGTAACAATAAGCATCAACTCCAAGCCATAACTGACTTGAATCTCCAAGCTTTTCCTTCTTTTTTCTATTAGGTGAATATCATATTATGGAAAAGTTGTCCTGAAAACAGAAATCGATATTTGTGAAGTTGTTCTTCAATTTACTAAATTCTGATTCTGAATTATCACTCCTCAGGCGCAGCCATCTCCAACAACTGGAAAATTCTTATTTATCCCAAAGGGCAGTAAGAACTCGATGCTGACGTCTGACCCTGCTGACAAAAGTAACGATAATTTCTTCAAGTACGTTGATGCATCTTCATTTGCATGCAAGCCAGTTCCAGACTCGGGATCTTCGTTTCTCCTTGGTGCAAGCAAAGTATGTACACTTGACTTTAGACTTGTTGATGGTTATCAAAATTCGAAAATGAATATTCTACTCAATGTGAAATGTATAGCCAACTTTCTGTGACATTTTTCCCCCACGACTTGGTAAATCAATTACCAAAAATCTGTCACACCCTCGTGAACATGAAGAAGTGATTGCATTTTGGAATAGATATCGAATATGTTAGATCAGGAAAGTACTGAACTTGATGAGAAAGAGACTAAAAAAAGGGTATTTCTAGTTGGAAGCAGTAGATGATTAATAAGTTATATCCTTTTGAAATTAGATAACATGAGTCGTTCTTCTGCAGCAATCCTTTCCCGGTATTGAGGTTTCAGTTCAGTCTGAGAATTCTCTCCAGTCTCACGGTATAGAACAAGTCAAAGTCCAATCGCAGGATAGGAACAACACTCTCCAGTTTCCACTAGACTTGTCCAGATCAACTTCTGAAAAAGATTATGGAGCTAACTGTACAAGGACGGAGAGAAGGGTCTTTGATGCTGTTTGTGGGAGTGCTTCTCCTCTTGATGAGCAACGAGATGAAGGAGAGCAAAGAGCTAGTGGAGATTTCATGGTAGGTGGTGGTGGTGGTGGTGGGAGTGGCACAGCTTCTGAGGATCGATATAACTGGAGAAAGTATGGGCAGAAACAAGTAAAAGGTAGTGAGTACCCACGGAGTTACTACAAATGCACTCATCCAAATTGCCAGGTCAAGAAAAAAGTGGAATGTTCTCATGAGGGCCACATAACAGAGATCATATACAAGGGAGCTCATAACCATCCGAAACCTCCACCTAATCGGCGGTCAGCCACTGGATCATCGAATCCACTCATAGATATTCCTGAGCAAGCTGGACAGCAAATTGCTACAGAAAATGAGCCTGTTTGGACAAAGGGAACTGGTGCTGACTGGAGCCATGGCAATATTGAGGTGTCATCATCAGCATCTGTAGGCCCTGAATTAGGGAATCCATCATCCTCAGTGCAGGCTCAAAATGGCACTCGCTTTGAATCAGGGGATGCTATTGACGCCTCTTCGACCTTTTCTAACGAGGAAGATGAAGATGATGGGGCAACGCATGCAAGTGTTGGTTATGACGGTGAAGGAGATGAATCCGAATCAAAGCGAAGGTTTCTAGTCCATTTTATCAGTTGGTTTAAATGAATGAATGATCTTACTGTGTCTCATACAGTGAATTGCAATAACTAACTTTAGAGTATATTGATGACTATGACTGCCCAGGAAGATTGAAACGTACCCTACAGACATGGTAGGAGCTACCAGGGCTATTCGGGAGCCTAGAGTTGTGGTGCAAACTACTAGCGAGGTCGATATCCTGGATGATGGATATCGCTGGCGCAAGTATGGGCAGAAAGTCGTCAAAGGAAATCCAAATCCCAGGTTATATCAAATTGATGAGTCATTTTATTTTTCTGCATAGAAGGCAAACTTAATAGGGACTGGCGGTTTTGATGATGCAGGAGTTACTACAAATGTACTCATGCAGGGTGCACGGTGAGGAAACATGTGGAACGAGCATCACATGACCTTAAGTCGGTAATCACTACGTATGAGGGAAAACACAATCATGATGTTCCTGCTGCTCGAAATAGCAGCCATGTCGCGTCTAACACACAAGCCAATAGTCAAGCTCACTCTCACAGCAGCATGGCAAGGTATGCTGCTGCATTATATGGATCCTTGAGGCAGCAGCTGGGCCCTAGTACACCTCCTAGCTTTACATTAGGAGTGAATCAGCCTGGACCAGGTAATCTCGGTTTGGGTCCTGGCCAAGCCAACAAGATTCCTGTTATGTCTATGTCCCTTCATCCTTACTTATCACAGCAACGTCAAATGGGTGAAATGGGATTCATGTTTCCCAAAGGAGAACCAAAGATGGAGCCCATGACTGAGCCTACTCTCGATTTTTCCAACAATCCATCAGTTTATCAACAAATCATGAATAGACTGCCGCTTGGACCCCAAATGTGATATTTTTATTATTTGTTTCCCCTTCTGCCGCATTATGAAAAATACAAGATTATTCTATTTGCTGGCAAGAAAATAAACCTTTTTACATACACATATAACACAGATTAGCATATCATTCCTCTTAATGCAGTTTGTTCTGCGATGTTGTATGTGTGCAGTAAGAGCTAGTCATAAGTGCAAGAGCTAATTTAAAATCCTATGGGAGGAAGTGGAAGCCGTTTTCTAACTAAACTAAAAGACATTTGGTATTGCGCTTGGCGTTGGGTGGTGTGGCTGGCTTGGCTTAACTTGAAACTTGATGTGTGAGGGCGGTAACGATACAGCATAGCAGCCTTCGGTCCTGAGACAGCCAAATCTACTTGTAATACTGATTACCGACTGGCTGGTGAAATTAGTTTCGAAGGTAAAATTCACACAACTTAGGATCATGACAATGCATGGAGAAGAGGAGACTATCGATTGAAAACATGCAGTTGATTCCTCGAGTACATACATATTACTACCACCCAAATCTCGTCGCTTCATTATACATGTTGATGTATTTAGTGGTCCAATGTAGGAGTTTTATCGGAGGAATTTTCCAAATAATTTGTACGAAGATCATTAAAACTTGAAAACCAAAAACGAATCAATATAATACAAACAATACGAGCACACCACAAGTTTCGGCCCTAATCGTATAAATCGGCAGTTCTTTTTATGAAGTAAACGCCTTTGGTATCATCCACAGGTCAAAATTAAGAAATACGAAGTGCGTTGCGTCACTTGGGATTGAACTAACCACACATATTCTCTCTTTTTCTATTTTTTGACTTGTGTTTTTTCCGCTTACAGTGATAGGTTACTACACAAATTACAATGCATTTCGCTAGACAATTTGCAAAACCCATCCTAGAGAGAGAGGGTACTATCATTCCCTCAGGCCCCCTCCAACCCAACCCCCCAAGTAAACAAAAAGAAAAAAACTAAAAAAAGAGCTGTATAAATATATATTTATATACGGGTCATCCGAGAAGATCTGATTTTGCGACTCATGACAACAGTCATGATCTTACTCTTCCAAATCGTCGACCAGTCATTTTTACCAGGGGAGTTCGGCATGAACTTCAATTCCACGAGCACTTCCACTACCATATTAGTGACCATTTTCTATCATCTTGCTGTCTTTTCTATTTTGACCGATGGATTTGCTGCGAGTTATTTCCTCTCTGCAAAGACAAGGATAGAACCTCAACCTCACCAAATGCAAATCCAAGTTTGAACTTGTAAAGTTTCAAAAATAGTTAAATGCATGGAAATATCATTTGATGTACATGCCATCTTGAACAAACTGCTACCAAAGAAAGAGAATGAGAGAAAAACTAAAGAACTAAAATCAACAACTGCGCTTCTAAAAAGTAATGAGCGAGTCAAAAGTAATCACAGCAATTTTTAGAACTTGGAATTGTGAAAAGGATTTCTTATTAATATCAAAAGAATAATAAGAACCTGAGACAGCTACGAATTGAATCGTAGTGAAGAATTGCAACCACCCTTCGCTTCCTTTCTTTCCAAGAACCTCCTCCTCTACTACGCTTAACTACAGGCAGCTGTTTGATTCCTTTAGCCTCCATTAGTTCCTTGGCAATTGCTAAATCGGTGTCTGTATAGCAGGTCAACAGTCCACGACTTTGTCCTCTGTAACTTATTCCTCGGGTACATACAGAGGAAACCAGACAAGTATGTACCTGCAGTAAACAATGACAACTTGCATATCATTTACGAAGCCAAGTAAATATATCAATGATATGCTGGGAATACTTGAAGTAAGATACTATTCTCCAAAATATGCAACATTCATTTGAAACTGTTATACACTTGGGGTCGGGATCGGACTTGTCGAATCAACAATTGTAACCTCATCGGACTTGTTAGACAGCCGTCTAATATCACCATATGTCATTATTCCCTCCAACAAATCTTCATCATCCATCACAAGCACACAATTCTGCTTGCTGTTGTGCATGCATTCGACAGCTTCTTTCAGTGTTGAAGCCCCTGGAACCTTTATAAAGTTTTTAGACATAGCCCTAGAAACCTGGAAGCCAAAGACAATGGTCCAGTAAGGTTGAGATATTTACCAAGAAAAACATAATTACTAATGAGGAGAACATAATTTAACCTTCAAATTTTCCAGAACCAAATCTTCATTGATTGCTTCATGATCAGAAGCAGTTTCTATGACACAGAGTTCCAGATCATCTCCATCATCAATTCTTCTCCAGACTTCATTTTGTTCCTCAGAATTTGAAAGAGAAGAATAGCCCCTTGTCAAAGTACGTGCATCAGATGCTACAGAGTCCTTCACCTGGTTGGTCACTGAAGGAACCCATATTGCTAATCCAACAGCACCCTACTTGCAAATTTCAGCAAGATAAAGATTTTTTATATTCAGATGCTGTGCGGGACATGAAATACATGAGCGTTTCAAATATTGAGCGGAGAACAACAACAAATAGTAGTAAACTCTTGTCACAAATTGAATGAACATTTAAATTAAGAAACAAATTTGTGATGTTGCAGATATTAATATGAAAAGAAAAAATTGAGATTCTCATTCCAAATAAAGCCAACCATAAGTGCACGTAATGTCATCTCTATATAGCTACACAATATATGTTTCTTCACTATCACTACTGCCTTTTCTCATGAGATGACATACGGATACATTGACTGCACAATAACAGAAAAATCATTTTATTCGTGCAATTGCTAATCAAAGTATGCATTATGCAGCTATTAGGAATGATGATCATCATGTTGACATGGCAGAATATAATTGAACTTCCAAGAAGCAGAAGCATCTGCACCCTTCTTTGTCCGATTTCTTATAACTTAATACCTCTGAATATTATATATTAAAATATTGAGCTAAATCCAGAAAAATCACCATTAAGGGAAGGATTATCCTGTAGTCTTTTGTCAACTCGAACAGAAGTAGAACTGATGTTAATGGCACTGAACAAACTGAAGCCAGTGTAGCAGCCATTCCAACCTACATTAAAAGGTACTATATTTTAATCCCTTTAAAAATCAGGCAGCTTTACCAAGCGAGAGAGGAATGGATTGTTTAGATCAGGAAAGTTCTGATAACAAATATACCAATGCATATGCCTGCGGCTGAGCAACAGCAGCATTTCCAGGGATAGCTGAGTTGATAACTTCTGCAGCAGAACCCCCAAATACAGCACCTACAGCAGCACCAATCATCAAACTTGGTGCATAAAGACCACCAACAAGCCCTGAACCTTTGCATAGAGCTGTAGCTACAACTTTGGCTATAGCTAGTTGAGTTAACAACCAGATTCCTGGAGCTGAAGCACTTTTCCCAGTACGTAAAATCTCTTCAACATTTGTGAAACCCCAGTACAGTATCCCAGGATATCTAAGAGCAATTATTCCAGCTCCTAAACCACCTAAAGCAGGACAAACGACAGCAGGAAGGCCAAATTTTTCCTTGATAAAGTCAAAGGACTTGGTAAACCAAGACACCAAGCGAGTAAAGGCTACGCTTACAACACCACATAACATGCCCAAGATCAGGTACAAAGGTAATTCTGCAGTGCAATCACAGATACTTTTTTAAAATAAAAAATTTAAAGGAAAAATATACAGAAAATGCATTGACATCAGATGTTTTCTTTATTAAATTTCTTGCAAGACATGTGTGCGCTCACTTCTTTCTTTTGTTTCCTGGGCCCAGGTGAAGGTGCAAAAAGAGAACAAAATATGAGAAAGACGAAAAAGAATATGCATACATTGACGTGTCTCATGATGCAAAAAGTACATCAAGATCCAAACTGATTTCATCAATAAAAATAAATTTTCGCTTAATGCTGCAACCACAGAGATAGGCTATGGCCTCAAATCCAACTAATAGCCCTACTATAGAAATACCTACTCGCGGGCTCACAGTAACCTAAACATTAAATAAACAAATTTATGATTGTTACAGATACACCAGACAGTTTAGGATCACACATGCATAGACAGAATTGAAATCCAGTCACAATAAAGTGTATATATATATCAGATTCTGAACCTAAGAATAATGACAAACAAGTGAGAATATAAATAAGTGGCAATCATACCAGCAGCAGATTTCAAGTCATATGGTGGCACTGTAAAAGCTGACTGTGTACCCAGTAAAACATTTGATACAGTTGATGATATAACAGAAGCCAGAATTATCATTGCAGTTGTAAATGGAGGAGAATTTTCAGCACGGCGAGGCCTTAACACAGTTTCAATAGCAAAGAAACAGCCGGCAACAGCTGCATTGAAACCTGAAGAAAGAGGAGAGAACATGATTTCAGAATAAGAAAGTCACACTGAGTGCATAATTAGTCAAGATAACTTAGAGGAAAGAGAAACGAAAATCATCATCCTCTCTAACTTAGCTTAAATACCAACCCCCTCAACATAAAATTCAATTGTGTTTGCTGTCTACAATATTGTTGAGAGAACCTGTGAAACATTTCACTGTTCAAGACGATTTAATGGTGAAAGTTGCAGTGGAGACCATAGTTTTTTACAAATCACATTAGCAAAAACATCCACACTGGAATGAAATTCTGGCTGAGTTGTCTTCCCTCTGTGTTAGCATATCACCAAACAAGCCTATGTGTTTGAACTTCAACGACCACCACAAGTCTTTCCCAAACAATGTAGATAATGTTAAAGGTTATCCTTTCAGATTCATCCATTATTACTCTCTGGGATTTGACAAAGCTCTCATATTCCTTTTAAGCAAATGGATGTACTGGACTAGCATGTTCCTCAAGTTTTTTTCTATACGAACTGGGTTATTTTATTGGTATCCAGATTTTCATATATGAAATAATCTCTTTTTGACTTAAGTGAGCATTTCGTCTCACACAAAAACAAAACGGAGCTTGTACCTTTCAATAGCAGTTATCTACAATCCACAGAAATCTAAGAAACCAATGGAAAGTGAAGGTACCTGAAGCAATCCCAGCAGCCGCACCAGCAGCAACAAGAGTGATCTCCCTTTCTCTGTTGTTCTCCATCATCAATAACAATCCATTGGCACATGATTTTCCAATATCTACGCTTGGCCCTTCAGGACCCAAAGAACAACCGGTACCTAAAGTGACGGCAGCCTGAATGGCCTTTATTGTGGGGAAGATTCCAGCAACCATATCGCAACCTTGTTGTTGGGACGAAGTGGATTGCCTGATTTGGTCCAGTATTTCCACTAAGCCATGCATCATTCCAACAATAACCCCCCCTGTGACTGGAATCAAAAGAATCCGATGCCAAGTATCAGCTAGTCTCTGTAGACGGAGCCAGGCGGCACCTTCATGAGGAGTGCCAGCCCAAGCATATTCATGTATTACATGAACCTGGAAGTAGAAGAGGAAAGAGATAATAGGGAGCGTCATGAAATGGAAACTGAAAACAACAAACAATAGATTGATCCAATACCGAGAAAATAAAAAAAGAAAGAAAGAAATACTAACCCCTTTATTAAAGGCAGCGACACAGAGACCGGAAGCGAGGCCAAGAAGGCAACCGATGAGAAGTAGAACCCACTCTGGAGGAGCACTGTCGGTCAAGACATCGTCATCAACAATATTATTATGAGTGTCATTGAAATGATGATGATGGTGATGATTATGAGGAGGCTTAGGGCTGTCCCTGCTATGATGATTAGAATCGATACGCCTGAAACTAGATAGACGACGGCCAGATAAACCTCGATCCAGATGTTTAAGGAAGAGATCTTTAATGGCACCTCCTCCAGTTCTGCTAAGACGACTAGGACCACCTGGACTCGAGTTATCTGGAGATTCAAAATCGGGGTCGTGATCGTTGGGTTGTTGGGCGTCATCGAGGGATCTCAATAGATGATTATCGTCGCCGTATTCGGCTCCTTTCATTTGATGAAAATTGTATTAGAAATGGTGGTTGGATGGAGAAATTAAGAGGAGCAGCAGAGCAAAAGCATGGTGATGCAGTTCGAGGTTGGGATGAAATGGGGGATAGCGCGTAAATTAGATTTGATTGGGAATTTGTTCCGGCTTGGTCTAGTTGGAATGCCCAGTTTGAATTTACTTAAAATTTATTCATATCAATATTATTATATTTGGATGTTATTTGTTTATCTCAAACAAAGGGTGGTTAACTTTAACATACCATTACCCTATTCTACAATCCTCACGTCTCAGAAATCCTCATTACCATCTGAATTGTTAAGGTTTCTACTCATACAATTGTCATTAGTAATCTCCGACTTCAAAATGCTTTTCCTTCCCCCTCTATCAGCATTTCTTCAGATAGCTAGTTACTGTACTACTGCATCCCCAACCAACGCCTCAATCCTATTCAATTTGCCATGGAATTGAAAACAGCAGGCATGTGTCGTGTTGTATCCTTGTATGCCAGATCAAATCATGGACTGCACTGCCAACTTCTCTGGGGGCAATTGTGGGCCACCGCCTTTTTCTTTTTTTAACATTTCCTATTTCTCCCCTTCATTTTTGGTTTTTTTCAAACAAACAATTTGTCAATGGCTGTTTCATGGCCATAAAATTCCAATTTCATACCTCCTTTAGGGTTTCCTCCTTTCCTTATCTCAATTTCATCATCAATCATCTAATCACCCTAAGCTTCATTTTCTTCTTTCAGGATACATATAAAAGGTACGTCCTTTTTCCTCAATATGCACTTCTTCTAACTTTTTCATTTCTCGGTCAATTCTAATTATGCCTTTTTAATTGCCTGGGTTTCTAGTTCCCCCCTATTCACTCTGCCAAACTTATCCAGCAAATTGAGTTGAATTTGAATTTTACAAAATGATCTAACTAAGAGGATTGTTTAATTATTTCTCTCCCTTTTTCATGTTTTTGTTTTCCAGATTCTGGGTTGATTTAAATTCTACTGCTGGAATGATGGTCTATTGTTCTTGATCTTGATTTCAAAGAGACCCTTGCAGGACATGGATTTGGAAAGGGAAACTTATGCTCATAAATCTGCTGAAGAGAATGAACTAACTACCAATCAACATGGTATTGCAAATCTTGATCACAACAGGGATAAGGTTAAGGTTAATGGGTCGTATTCGAAGCAGAATCATGACGCGGGTGCTAGCGTAAATGTTGATTCTAATACTTCCCCTAATGATGGGCAAGTTAACCAAGGAACGGGAAACGAGCAAGTTAAATCTCCTCTCATGGGGTCATTTCCTTTAACTAAAGGATTTGGATTGAGAAAGTGGAGGCGGATTAAGAGAGACGTTGTCAAGGATGCTAGTGCCAACGCAGATAGCAGTAAAGTTTTGAAACGCGGATTCTCTATTTCTGGGAATCCAATCAAACCCACAAATTTACTGTCAGCTGAGATGAAACAAAACAGTGAGGTTTCTGTTGGATCTGCTTACGTTTCGAGGAATGGCGGTGTCGTTGACGGGTTAGTGGCTCCAGGGGCTAATTTGGAAGCTAGATTTGCTGCTGCAGAAGATTCTGAAAATAGTGAAGATCGAAGTAGCAAGTCTTCAACGGCAGCAAGTGCTCCAAGGTTGAGGTATGATCTCCCCACAGTATTGGGGTATGTGCGCGAAAAGAACAGGATCCAGAATTTTGGTAGCTCAACTCAACGAGTTCAGCAAGGGAAGGGACGGGTGGAAAGTAGTAAGAAACCTAGAGGAGAAAGGGTTAAAATCGACAAGGAAAACTCTCATTCTAGCATGGAATCTGACTCAAGAAGCTCCAACTTTGTCTTAATGCAGGGTGCTTGTTCCGTAACAACTAACGGAAATCCTAGAGACAAGTCCATGTATTATGACGGAGTTGGTGCCCATGCTGGAGACGAACTATTTGGCGAAGGCCAAGAGAATGTAGGAGAAGATGAAGCTGGTTTTCAAGACAATTTAACTGCGGATGCTTCTTGGGAGGATAAGGAAGAGAAAAGCAGCAATCATCATCCCTCAATAGACAGGGATCCTTTAATTGAGTCTATACTTACGCTACGATCAGCGCAGCAAGTCCTTGAAAGTGGTCAGTATGCCTATACCTTTTACAAACATTACCTACAATGTTTCGTATGTCTTGCTAAATATTCCCATAGACCATTTTCTTGCTGATTTGGAATTGCTGAAAGCATCATACGTCGCAGATGCTCTTTATGTTCGACTGTCTTTATTCTTTTCAGCCATTTTTCTATCTGAAGGATTTGAAGATTTTGTTATAGTCATCCTTCTTTTTTTGCACGTGTAGGAAAAGTTGTAAAGAAAATCATCATCCTCCATAAAAAGTATTAGCATACATGATTTGGCTGTAGGAACCGTAGAAACTTACCCATTAAAGAGAGAGCTGTTACCCAATTTCATAATTTTTTGACATTTTATTTCATTAGTATGGTCCATCAAAGAGACTTGTAGTTTGGATGATAATATTGGATGTAACAGCTTTAGCAAAAACAAGTTGTCTGGAGTTGATAGTTCATAGAGGTCTTAATCATTTATGTTATGGATACGTAATGCTTGAGTATATTCAGGAATGCAGTGTTTCTGAGTACTTGAAGGTCTTTTTGGAATCCAAATGAAAAGCTTTACTTGAGTGTTTTAACATTTCATCAGGGATCAAATGGGAATGATATAGAATAATCTGGATGCTTGCTCGTATGATAATTAGTTATGTTCCAAGTTTATATGATTTTGCTTTAACATTTGATCACCAAAAGCTGTTAAATTAGACTAATTTGTCAAAGATTTGCTGATTCGTGCTTATAGGCTAAATTGTAATAGGGCCAGGTCATTCTTTCTTGTTTAAGAACTTCAGCAAGCAATTGTTGTCTTGGCTTCTCTATGGAGTTCTAACACAATATGGGGGTGTGATAGATTCAAACAAAGGCTTAGCATGCCCACTAGAATCTTTTCACAAAATACCAAGTCAAAATTGTCTCCAGTTTTCAAGTAACATGGGGTTCACCATTGTTGTGTCACTGTCATTTGATGCGATTGAGCTGGCTTCAGATATTTACTCTTGTATGTTTATCTCCTTTGAATTTTGTGCGAGGATCTGTGGACCCATTATGATGGTATCTGAAATTTTAATTTTTGTTATGCAATTTGAAGACCTTTTCAGGATAAAGTTGTCTGTTTTTAGTAAAATTAAATCTGATTTCTTGATACTGCGATAGTTAATGGATTGCTGTTCTGTATTTAACTTGAAATGGTGCAAACACACTTGCAGAGGTTCAAAAATTAGGAGAAATTGGGATTACAGCAAGTTCCGCTGTTGCTGACCATGGAGGAGTGCATGAATCAAGCTCATGTGAACAATCTGATTCTGGAAATATCAGACTATCAGGCTCTTTAGAATCCCAAGTCGTAAGCTTGAGGGAAAACATAAGATATTTGGAAAATAGGTTGGAGGAAGCAAAGATCATGCTTAAGCTAAAGGATTCCAAGGTTGCAGAACTTGAGAGTAGCGTGATTAGTGTGAAATCAGCAAAAAATAAAAATGTAGAGATGCAGCAGGAGAAATGTGGAGTAATTGAAAGTGAGCTTGAGGGCATTTTCAAGCAGAAGATTGAGGCTGAGGTAGAGTATTTGACTCTAACAAAGACAATACAGAAGTTAAGGGTTGCTGCTGCAGGTGATCAAATGACCCTTTCTGGGAAACAAGAAACTTCGGTTGGCGATAAAGTGCAGATGCTGAACAACGCAGGGAGGAAGGCTACGATGGAAAACGGAACTGAAGAGGTGTTGAAGATACAGACGAGAGTATGCAAGGTCAGTTCATGTCTCTTTATGCAGTTAGTTTTACTCATCTTGATCTTCTGGTCATTAGCATTACAGTTATCACCCCAATCTTGGGTGGTTGTGCCTACATAAATATATCTTAGAATTTTTGTGTATGTTTTTTGGTAGAAAGTCTGAAGGTTAAGGTTAAGCTTGTGATGTTGTAACAAAATTTTCAGGATTTTGTATTGTATAATTCATTGGTATAAACATTTCCTTTGAGCAGAGGATCTTAAGATGCATGTATTTGTTTTTGTGCTAATAAGAAATGCAGACAGGGAATAGCTTTCCAATTCCGTCCTTTGTCTTAGGGACGAAACTGATGCCATTCAGCAGGATGTCATCAGAATTTGTGATTGTTGGCTAAAGAAAATGAAAAGAGTCTCGCACATGTTCGGTCAGAATAAAGAGAGATGAAGGGAAATTTCTTTTCCATGGTCAGGTAAAAACACAGTATAAAGAAAAGTAGTGATTTGGCAGGCGTAGAAAACGATAAACAAGCACAACCTGTCTTGTACATGGGATTCTATTGAGAAGTAGAAGAAGAGGAAGCTGGAAAAAAACTCCACAAGAGAGAAATTTCCTATGCGGTAACTGGATGGATGCTAAGTGGGCATCTGCCCCCCCGTGGATCTATCTGCCTTGCAAGGCAAGTGAATAAAAAAAACAGATTTTGCCTATCATGAGGTTAAATACGACAACTTGTACTCCCCTAAAAACAATGTTTATGAAATACCCTCTTGTCTAAAATTGTTAATGTACTCAACTTCCCACTGTGATTTGATTCAACAACAATTTAGTAATCTGCTAATTTTTCTACTTAAGCCAAATGAAAACACAAGAAAGTAAATTCGCGAACATCTTAATCAGTTGATTGTTGTATTAATATCTTCTTTTTCTCTGAATGCTGAAATACTTGGTAATAAACCAAAAATTGCCATAAACAAACATGGTCCAGCAATGAGCTGCATTTTGAAACAGGGTGCAATTATTAGAAGTTGAGATTATGGTTAATGATCAACATATATACTAATAAACAACAACCGGCAACGCGTCGAGCTCTGAATTGAAATATAATAAAAGCAAATAACAAGGATCGACAAGGAATTGTAGGGAAGAAAGGAAAAAAAAGGAGAGAAGATTACATGACATGAAGATGGGAATAGTATATTAAGATTACATGATGATGGTTTTATTTAGGGAAGAAGCTGGGGTCATAACCATTGCTGGCAGTAGCCAAGATATAGTAAGCAACGATATGGCCAATGGAACCCCAAGCAAGAACATCAACAATGTTGAAACCAACAGGATCGTTGGATTTGAGGAGGCTAACGTATTCTTTAGCACGAACGTCACCAGCCTCGAAATGAGTGACTCCATTTTGCTCAGGCACTTGCTTAGCAACGTTTTCTCTCTGAAAGTTGAAGAAAACAAACCTACCCAGAAACAGAGAGAGGCCTGTGCTTAGGCTTATGACAAGGGGTGTGCTAAGCTCTGCCTTGATACCAAAACTCCTTTTGGAGGAGTGGGTGCTGATGCTGCGGGTAGCCTTGCTGCTTAGTGTGAGTGGCCTAAGCCCTCGGAATGAGATGGTAGCTGGGGAAAGATTGTGGTGGTTTTGGATGGTGGGCGCTAAGAACAAACTGGAGGCTGCCATTCTGTGTCAATTGATCTCAATTTTTGGGGGAGATGGACTGGATGAACGTGCGTCTTTTCTTTAACCATATCATTCATATATACCATTCATTTCAAGTCAGATTTCTGAGGATGGCAGACGCCCAAAGATTTTTCATGATGATCTGGCCTTGATTTATTGGTTATTTTTGGATTACAGATTCTTGGCTCGAGCCAACCAAGAGTAAGTGACACTTATTTAGAATTCTCCGTAAACCTTATGCCAATAGGATCCGTGGCGCAATGGTAGCGCGTCTGACTCCAGATCAGAAGGTTGCGTGTTCGATTCACGTCGGGTTCAAAAATTCTAAGAAACAATGGATTACATTTTTCTACCCACTCTCTGCATAAATAAACCCATCCGTGTTTTCTTTGAATCGATAAGGGAACCATTCTTGAGAATTCAGATTACCACATGAAACATGCTGCAGTTTCAATCCACTTTGGAAACCCCTACAAGCACGATTGAATTATGAAAATGTATTCTGACCGTCGTGTTCGTAACACGAACATTTTGTCAGCATCAGATACTGCGATTAATTTTTAATTTTTTTATTTTTCTTGAAAAAGGGGAGAAAAGTACGCTTTCAGGCTCATCATCTCCCTTTGCAGCTCGACTTGTGATCATAGTAAAACGTTGTCCTGTTCAGAATTATTTAGGCAAGCAACCAACTAGTCCAGGCTTTGATAATGAAATGAAACTAAATGGTGTAGTCCACACCAAGGACCATCAATATTTTCCATGGCTGCCCATATATTTGCAATTTTTCGTTCCTCCCATCAGAACACACAATCTAACCTTCTGTACATTCTCTTCTGCACACACATCTTACAACAGCACCCACAACGTTGACCAAAACATGTACACCTAATGCCCATCATTATGTTAGGTTTTTCTTGATTACACAAGTACACGACAACAACATTTAACGCACTTATTTTGAGTAAACATTACTCGATACAACTTAAAAGAAAGAATCAAGGTAAGTGTAATTCTGGCGACGGCCATATTCCAGGAGGCTACCATATGTGCGATCCCAAACTCCAATGAAAAGTGCCTCTGTATCAGGACTGAATGACATGCCCGATATCTCACCAAAGAAATCAATTTCTTGCTCCCTCTCATACCCACTTTTCACATCATAAACATGCACAAAATCTGCAGGTTCAGCCATCGCCATGTATCGGCCATCAGATGTGAAACGAATTGACCGAATCGCTCCAAGGTTTCCCTTTAAAACAGCAACCGACTTGGATAGATTCCGTAGATCCCAAATTCGGCAGGTTTTGTCTTGGTTCCCAGTTGCAAAAGTGACACCATCAGGATGCCATGCTGATGCAAATGAGAAATCCAAGTGTCCAGACAAATGCATCACTGTCTGCAAATATCCCATAATTGAATAACCTCACGCATCCTCCATTAAACCCAAAAATGCCAAGTTGGTATAAAATTTCAAACACGGACATGAATTACCTTTCCACTGCTGGAATCTACCAACAGCCCATCTGGGTTATCTCCAACAATAGTAAGAAGCCTGCCATCGGGACTTAGAGAGGTATGCTGTGGACATGCCAAGAAATTTGATAATCAGTACCAAATCGTCTCGTTTAGATAAGCATGCTGTGGACAAGCCAAGAAATTTGACAATTAGTATCAAAATCTCTCCTTCACCAGGGGAAACAACATGATCATCTCCCATGATGTACAACCATCAAATTGCATTGAGCTACTCAGCTCCATGTTGGTCAAGATCTACCTCTACTTCTGTTCAATCCATCTATCCTAATAAGACGATATTTCTAATTGGGACATCACTAAATCTAAGAATAAAAAAGTCAAAATAATTTCAAGTTACATTCTCTCAACTTGTCCTTAATAGGACCTAATATACACTAATTGGAATTGCGTCCATTAATACACATTGTGACATTCCAATAGTATGCATTCTCATGCAGTAAAACTTATCTTGTAAATGTATTGTCCTTTCATTGCCAACACCCACTAAATTTCGTGGCACGGTACATTTTGGTGGTATAACTTGCCCTTTCACTAATTTGGATATTTTGCAGTCCCATAAAATCCTGCGGGCACTTCTACACCTCATTAATCATGCATTAAACCTACTACTAACAACATTTTAGTTAATGGTTCAATTAATTTGCAATGACCATTGATACATTAACTTCATGCCCAATGTATAATTAATGATAAAAAAAAAAGCTTCTGACAGCACATAAAAACATTAGGATAGATGCATAGTTCAACAAGGCAAACTCAACAGTTCATATAAAATATGCTAGTTCTAATTCCCTGCAATAAAAAATTTCTTAAAACTTGAACATCACAACCAGGAAAGCAAACTAAATTAGTTGTGAAGAAAGCATAACATTTCTCATATGAAAGATGATACTACATTTGAGATGTTCATATGCATATGATGGCTTAAAATGCTATCACATTCGGTGGAAGTATCATCAGTTCATGCTAACAGCCTGGAATTAACTGTTCACAACTCCTAGTGCACACTGCAATATAAATTGATTCATATTCTTGAGATGAAAATAATCCAAGGGACTCACGTTCACTGGCCAAGGAAAACGAAAATGCCTAGAGAGTTGATACTTCTCCATATCGAAGTCTCTGACTCCACAATCATTGTTAGAGGCAGTGAAGTGAATTGCTCCACTGAGAATTGAAGCAAGTGAAGTACAGTTAGGTAAACATTCCATGTGTATAATCATACCAACAACACAAGAAAAGATAACTACCTGGGACTAGTGTAAATCTCAACAGCATTGGTGATTGCATTATCATCATAAGTTGTCCGACAACAGAAGCTTACTCCCGGTCGATCTAAGTGCTGCATTCCCATAAAATGAACAAGAACATTCCAAAAGGGTGAGTATCAATTCCAGTATTATTTTGACATGACTGCGCTCTTCTACATTATTTGTGTGCCACCATGCAGGCACGCATGCATAAAATATTGTCCAACCAACCAAAACAAAACATATACAATAAAGAATCTTAAAGCCACTTGATACATTAAAGAAGAACAATATCAGAAACAAAAGAATGCAAACAAAATTAAAGGTTATTTTTGAAAAAAAACACAGACTTTGGTCGTTTTAGCTCGCTGACTATATGTAGCATGCATGTTTCTTGAATATTACTGGGATTTTCTTTTCATATTAATACATAATTTTATCGGAAGACTCACATAAATAAATTGCTTTTAGGGTAGGCCTAATCATCACCTTTTCTTGTTCTTAATTTCAATGATTTTTTCCAAACCAATTGCAATTTTAATTAACTTCAATTATCTCAATATATAACTCTAAAAGAAATTAGTATTTGATTTAAAATAAAATTATCATATATCCTAATAAAATAACTAATTTATTTCTAATTAAATAAATCTGTGTCTCTAATTATACAGCATTAGTGACAAACTGATTTAGATTTCAACTATTTATTAATGATAGGATTTTATTTCTAACTCATTTATATAAACTACAACATTAGAGTTATTTCTAACTAATTCATACGTATAAGTCATAACTTGTGAAAAACATTAGTTGTTAGATTGAAATAGAATTTAGTTTCTACTGCAAATCATTATTCGAGTTGAAATCGAATTTTTTTATTAATTTATTTTTCGTATTATGTTTGTAGAGGAGGGCTAAATAGGTATTTGTGCTTATTCTACCCTCCCTTTACATTTTTAGTACAGTAACAGATAGATAGATAGATATGAAAAAAAACTACTTCCTAAATTACCTTGCAAATAAGTTCTCCCTGGAACCCTCCAGCAACTAGAAGTTTGTCCTTCACAGCTAGAGTGCTAACTTGAGTTTGTGTAAATCCTTCCAAAAGGCTTCCAGGATGTTTCTAGAAATAACCAAAAATTATGCAAGCTTCATAGAATAATCGAAGATTAAGCACAAAAGACAAAGCTCCTCAAATATCATATTATTGGCTCACCTCATTTGGTGCAACATGTCCCAAAACATCGATAACTTCAGATCTGCAGCATGCTAATGAAGACCAATGGACAACTGAGAAATGAGACATGAGGTAGACATCATGTTTTGTAGTTGCCCAAACCAAGTTCCTCAACTGCACCAAAAGGTAAGAGACACTTTTCGGTCAACCATATGCCACAACAATGTTTTATTATGCTATTCCTGCCTGTAAGCTGTCACATTCAGCATATATCATTATGCTGATAGTTGCAATAATGCATCAACACATTACAATATGGCTTTAACCTTATTATGGCTAGCTCTATGATCACGTAAACATGACTAACCACCACACTTTGACAGGGAAATAGTTATATGGAGATATTAGGTTGATTTCCAAAAATTGACTATTCACTATTGAATGGAAAAGTACATAACGAACAGATATTTAACTTGGTTTACCTAAATTAATCATTTTGCGTTTAAGATCAATATGTAAAATGTCAACATTGGCACTTAACTTAGAAAGGCAGTTACATATCAAATTCACCAAATTGCAAAATTGTGAATTTGCATTTCATTAACATTTCATGCTTCATATTGCACCATGCAAATCTTTCTCTAATTCGGCCATAAGCCCAACATTTCCAGAAAAAAGGTAAAATCTTGTGAATATTTCTCGTTTTAAACAGAAACAAGATTCTTAAATTCACACTGGCCTAAGATCCTGCTGTCACATAAGTTGGAGTAGAGTTAAATAATAGCTTTCGACTTTATTAGGCTTCTGCTACTGAAAAAATGAATGCAACAAGTATCATGTAGGCACTGACAGAGCGCATGCCTAAGGTGAGAAATCAAAGAATAGGATCATAACTTCATAACATAAGAGTAAAATAAAATTTTTTAAAGACACATTAACAATAACCTCCTGCTAAAAAAATATTAAGGAACCATATTATCAAACTCAACTTAATCACTATCATATTCAAATTTATAACTTCTATTTCTTTTTGTTCCCCACTTTCTTATATTATTCTTAAAATTAATCTCATTCCCATCCATAAAATATAGTTTTGTCCTCCAATGAGAAGATGCTTAAACAAGCATTTTGAGAGAAGATGTGCAGAGTAACAAACTTCAGCAGGAGATCCCATATCAAATAATAATTTAATTAATTCAAATATTCTCTTCCATTCTCCATTTTTTCAGCTTCTTATTCATTTAATTTGACAAAGTCTGGAAACATGATAAATTTTCCTTTCTTGAATTAATAAGACAGATCACCTGATGCTACAAAATTAAAAATAATCATAATACAAGAAGTACAAATAAAAGGACATTTTGCTCCCAACATTAAGGTAAAGCGTCACTACTAAGTTATCTAGGGCAGAATTCAATTTCACCAACCTGAAAATGAAGAATAGTAGATTTCACAGATCTAGAATTTCGCCGGAACTCATAATATACACCCCCTTTCTTAGTTATTTTGCAATCCTGTAGAGGCATTAGATCAACAAAGAGAATTTCCAAAACCGCAAAATAAACTCACTGGAAAAGGAAAGAAATAAAACAAACGGGAAAAAATTCTTACTTTCCCTGAAGATTCTCCAGAATGGGAGATATTCTCATAGTTCTTGTATTGTTCAAGTCTAGTTTGCCTATATTTCTCCCTAGTTATGCTAAGCCTATCCCAAGGAATTCCCTGAATGTCTTTCCCTCTTCTAGCATCAGCAGCAGATGTATCAGCTATGTTATTGTTCTGTACAACAACGAAATGTGCAAACCCGTGTGTTAGCCTAAGTTAATAAGAAATTTAACAGTTAAAGAATAATGAAACATTCTATCTACAGAACATATCACAGACCATGTAATCATATTCATCAACATCCGAGTCTGAACCCATCTCTCTACCATGAAATTCTTCTTCCATATCATCCTCGACATCTCCCATTTCATATTCATCTGCCATGTATTCAGCATCATCCCTTTGGTAATATGACATGTTCTGCGCAAAAGTTCAACATGAAACCAACACATGGTTCGGTCAATTGATCAGAGAAACATCAAACCTAGAAGCAGTATTCCTCAACATAATACCTAAAGCAGAAAAACACAAAATAATGATAAAGTAGCAAAGAAATCGAACACTTTCAAAAGCGTTTTAATTCATCAACGATATATTTGCACTTCGATTACAGGTTCAAAATTTCAACAAAATTTGGACGCGAACATCCTCTAATAAACACCTCAATAATGATAAATGATCCAAAGGAATAAAGTCAGTGAGTAAATCAAAAGGCACCAACAAATAATAAGTTAATTTTGAACATTTACAACTAAATGATCAATTTTGAAAGATAAAACAATTTTCAGTATAACATTTAAAAAAGGAGACATATGATTACATCTAAGCATGGAAACCTAATCTATATTTTCAGGTTAATGTTAATCAATCAAAACAAACAGCAATTAGGGGAAAATAGGGCAGAGAAATATCCTCGAAGTTGAAAAGGAATCAAGACCTAAATAGATTGTTCTACAATGAATTAAGCTTTAAAAGAAAAACAACAACAACAAAAGGGTAGCCTGCTCTAAAAAAAGTAACCTACAAGAAAATTAACCAGAAAGAGAATAATCACCTGGGATGCAACGACAAAATCTCAAATGGAACTATTCCCAAAAATAAATTGCAAAAAAGGTAGAAATATTTAGATTATCCCAAAAGATACCGTTCTAAAAAAATCGCGTAAAATTAGAAAGCGGAGAAATCTGAAATTGAATAATTAAGGAGTCGGTGGGAGAAGAGGAGAGAAATCGAGTGCAACAAATCGCACAATTTACCTGTTTAGCCAGGCACTCGAGGGATTCGAAGGACTAGGAGGAAATTTCCTTGTGGATTTGGAGGCGATATATAAAAGGGCGAGAATAAAAACAAAACTGCAATCTTAGGTATTTATATTTATTTTGTACCGCAAAACTTGCATTGCAACGAAAGCCCCCCGTGAAAATATATAATTACAAATGCGCCCCAATTTTATTTTCTGCATGAATTTTAATAATTTGCATAAAAGACAAGTATGTCTAATTAATATTGATTTATTATTTTATATAAATATATTCCATTTCTGCGCCTCTTAATAATCATTTTCTTCATTGCGGTGAAACAGGAGTAGTTGATTCTGTTACTCCTTGCCAAAGAAAAAACCACTCCCTAAAGTAAAATAGCACTCGCTTGCTTTTCTTCCCTTTTTTCCACTTTGAACCACTTCTCTAGCAGTATCCTGAAGGTAATTACTTACCCTTCAAATTTATCTGCTTCTCCTTCTTCTTTGCCATGTTCAATTTCTATGATTTATGTAGTTCAGCTGTTCGCGAGAATCTCTGTATGAATTTTTCCAAATGATAAGTTTTCAATTTTCCTTACCACTTCCAGTTAGATAAAAATTTTTCTGTAGAAAACTGAAATTTTTTGAAATTGAAAGACAAAAACTAGTTTTAGCACGTAACCTTGGTTAAGAAAACAAGGCACCTCGCAGAGTTTACACATCTGGTGTTGGTAGTTGTTCAAGTTTTGTTCTTTGTTTTATTCCCCCTAAAAAAGTTCTTTCTTTCTGTTATTCGTGTTTTTCCTTTATAAATTATATATTAACTTGGGCTTTTATTTTTCTGGCTACAGGAAAATTTGCAAGTTGAATACTATTGTTATTTTTCTTCTTTCGGTATGAGAACAATATCAGGTATGATCAAGAGCATCATTTCATGATTTCAATAAAACATTGAACGCTTTTAGATTACTTTCCAAATGCAAGCGGTCAAGTCATCATTCATGTACTCGCCTTTCCCTTCGTTCAATCTTCTCAGTAATGTCAAACATCCCTTGGGTTATGCTGTCTTCTCTTCACTTTCAGCGACTATAAAAGCATCCAACTCGTCCCTTTTTGGGCTTCTAATCAGCACCTTCAAGTTCTCTGAAAATGAAGCCTTAAAAATCTCTGATTGCTTCTCTCATATCAAATCTATTGAAAACCCTCAATATGTGCTTCACTTTTTCCAAAATCTTGGTTTCTCCCTTTCCCATATCCAATCAGCTATTCGTGGTGCCCCCCAAATTCTCTTTGCTAATATAGACAAAACTATTAAACCAAAAATAAAACTTTTCCAAGATCTAGGTCTCGATGGCGATGATCTGGGTAAGTTTTTTGCTAACAATTCTACTCTTTTAACTGCTAGTTTGGAGAAAAAATTGGTCCCTCGTATTGAAATTTTGAAGAAACTTCTGTTGAATGATGAGAATAATGAAGATTTGGTAAAAGTTTTAAATAGATGTAACTGGATTATCTCAAAATACCATGACACTAGATTGTTATCCAATGTGGCATTCTTGGCGAGTTGTGGGATAGTTGGGTCTCAGCTGTCGATGATTTTAAGGAGGCAGCCTAGACTTTTTGTTATGCAAGAATATGCACTCAGAGACCTTGTTTTGCGGGTTCTGGACATGGGGTTCTCAGTAAATTCAAGGATGCTGGTTCATGCTTTGTATACTGTCAGTTGCATTAGTGGTGAGACACTTCGTAAAAAATTTGAAATGTTGAAGAGTTTTGGTTTCTCGGAGTGTGAATGCAAAGAGATGTTCAGGAAGCAACCTACTTTGCTGAGATCTTCTGAGAAGAAGCTGAGGTTGGGGCTTGACTTCTTTTTGAACACAGTGAAGTTCAGAAAGGAAGTATTAGTTTGTAGACCTACATTTTTAATGCATAGCTTGGAAGAAAGAGTGATTCCTCGATACAATGTTTTGAAGATTATAATGTCAAATAAGATGTTAAAGAAGCAGCCAAGCTTCATTAATGCACTAAGTTTTTCAGAGGGAGAATTTGTTGTGAAGTTTATAGCTAGGTTTCCTGAATATGCTGAGGAACTGTTGGTAGCTTATAAAGGAAAAGAACACTAGATTCATTTTATGGGCAGGAAAATTTTCATGCAAGCATTTAGTTGTTAAGGAGCTAAGGGATATTCCTACTTTGATGGCTTGAGACCAAGAACCATATTCCTTTCTTCGTTTGGATTCAAGATGTACTCCGTATCCTAACATGTTATAATGACAAAACCCGATATCAATTTCTTTTATATCTGTTTTCTGTCTATTTGGCTTGCTTGAAACAAATAATTAAGTCAAGCTTGATGAATTGAGACATGCCACTTTCTTGGTGTACATTAAGAACAAGCATGTTATATCTGTGCTGTTTGGACTGAATACCTTTTCAATCTTTTTGTAAGATTTGGCAAGATAGTAATGCTGCATGTGTTTGTCAGCTCTGTTGCTTAACTAAGTCTTACTGTTGGGATAGGATACTCTACTACTTGTCCTACAAAATTAGCATTTTGGATGTTATGCATGTATGTTCGACATGTTACTGATATTCAACAGTAATGCTTTCAAATTAAGCGTTTGGTTAATCCAGGGGCTTGTTTTTTGGTGATTCCCTTTTCATTTGTATTGTTTTATTGTCATTGAAACTAGTATTTCATGTATTCACTACCTTGAATTAATGCGAGCAAGGATTCTGTCATGTATGAGTTTCTGCAATTAGCTGATATGAAACCTCAATAAAAGAGGAGAGCTGTAGTGGATTATAGCTAATAAAATTTTTTGTTAAATTTCATGTATAAACTATGGTGGTATAAGTATTAGGGGCATCCTCAATTTGTCACGCACTGCATCAAAGTTTGAACTTGGAACAAACGGAACAGTGAATGGAATGCTTGAAAGTTATGTTAGATTTTGAATGTGCTGTTAAATAAATAAGAGTTTAGGGCAAAGAAGTTAAACTCAAAGGAGCAGATTTTCTGTTTTCACTTATCCTTATCACATGGATGTACCCTGTATTAATACTCTTCCATGCATGTTAGCCATCACCTATGTATGCTAGCTACTACCAGTAAGGCAGTCGCTGAATTCTGGTGGACTCCTGCAGATACGAGGAATGTCTACTATAGAGTACCTTGAGCCTTGAGGTAGCTTGACAGTACCATTTAAATATACACCATATTCAAAATGATAAGAGCTGCGATCATAATGATTGGAGAATTAACAGGACATTTTTTAATAAAATAGTTAAATTTGTAAAGGAAATTTTATTTACATTTTCTTCATTTATCATTGATTCATTCCAATTGGAAATTTATTGTTACTCTGGAAGTAGGGTGCCTTTCCTTTGACTGTCATGTAAAGTTCCATACTCCTTACTCCATAGGATTCAATAAATCATCAGATGGTAAATCCCATAATACACAGTCTGTATTGAATATGCTGGAGCTGTTCCTAGTTTCTTTTCCACTTTCAGATTCTTCCCCGTTTTCATCCTCTAGTTTTCCAGGAAACCGGCCCTGTTGATCTCCTGCTGTACATGTGCTTCCAGTGCACATACTCTGGCTCCATGGTAATACAGCTCCTTCATTTCCAAAAGCAAAAGGCCCGCATTGATATCCAGGAATTGAAGCAGGGAAGCCACCACATTCCCCTGCAAAATTTGCAGATGTTGCACGGGTGGAGTCCCAGGTCTTGTTTGGGGGTAGCACTCCAGGTTCTTGCATAGCTCTTGATAAACCAAGCTTGATTTTCTGAATAGTATCATCATTATCATCATGTTTACCCACCATGTGAGGCGAGGACGTGTTCCCTGGTGACGCGTTAGAGTTTGGCTGTTGCAACTGGAAGTCAATTCGCTTTTTAGTGAGGAGGTGAAGCATTTCATCCTTGAAGCAACCTAGAGCTGCCTCTGCAAGGTGAGCCACCTGTGGTGGTGCTAGTGTAGTGGCGATCTCAGCCATGAGGTGTGAGAAGGGCTTGTGAGTGACGGGATCGATACCCATACCTGAAAGCTTCTTTTTCAGCTTAGTATTCCAGTGATTCTTAACTTCATTGTCAGTGCGGCCTGGAAGCTGCGCTGCAATTAAGGACCATCTGCAATGCAAGTAGAAGGTAGTTCGAGAGATTAAAAAAAGCTTGCTGGCAATTATATTATGTTTGAAATTATGATGTTGATGGTACAGTACAGGTAGGAAAACTGAAATATTAGTCTCTTTTGATGGCACAAGAGAAAGCAGACATGACTTGAGGGATGGTTACCTGTTGCCAACAACAGAGTGAAGCTTGACAATGGTTTGTTCCTCAGCATCAGAGAACTGGCCGTGCTTAAGATCGGGACGAAGATAGTTTGTCCAGCGCAGCCTGCAACTCTTGCCACATCTTTGGAGACCTTGAAATCATGCAAGAAAAAAGAGAAAAAGTCAAGTAATATTGAATCATTCGCTTGGCAATGCCTAGAACAAAGCTGTTTTGTTTTGGTCAAACCGGCATTCTTGGGAATGAGCCGCCAGTTGCGGGTTCCGTGTTGGGCGATATAGGAAGAAAGCTTGTTGTCTTCTTCAGGAGTCCATTGTCCCCTTTTCACGTTATCCTTCTCACAACAAGGAATTCTGCCCATCTTTGTGTGTTGTAAGTTTTCTTTATGAAGGGGGGACAAGAGTATTTTTCTTCTATAAGAAATGTGGGTGTAGTTAGGGTAGAATATAGTAATAAAGAAGTGATGGGGGAGTAAAATACAAGAGAAAGGGCAGTGGGAGTTATGGGGTTTAGTAAGGGATGGAATAAAGAAAACAAGTAGAAGTGAGAAAAGAAATGGTTAGAGGATAATAGTTATATAAAGGAAAAGGGTTATGCGAGTTGCATGGGTGAAATGAGCATCAAAGGTGCATGAATCATAATAAAGAATTCAACGCTTATATAGCGTGTGAGAGCTTTGGCTGGTAGCTCACCAACAAGACACCTGGTCCACCGTTGATTAATTGACTGCTTTCTTTGTTTAATGAACGTGAAATGGTATTACAAATTGCAAAATGTTGGGTGACTTTTTGCTTTGGTCACACAATACTACTCAAGAGTCATTGCTCGTTTCTACTCTCTCCTACTTGCTTGGCCTTTAGCTTCAAACAATGCCATGGCATGATTTTCTTTTCCTTTTTTTGATCTAGGTTTACCCTATGAAATCAAATAAACAATACCAAATTCTATTTTGAAATTAACAATGATGTATCAGAGTCTTTTAAGTAACTGATTTTCTTGCAGACAGGACCAATTAGATTATCACCTCTTGAACTGAAAATGATGCACACAAAAGCAATGCAGAAAATATTTGTGGTTTGAACATATTTTGTGAGATTATCCAATTAGTTTTAAATTGAATTGAATTTGGTTGTTATTTCCAAGTTCAGGTTTTAACTTAAATCTACTGTATACCTAAACTAATGATAAATATAGTTGCAATTTAGTTTCAAATATTCGATGATCATTTAATTCTTTCACTATTTATGTTGGACTTTGATTCACCAATCCTAATAAGAAAAATGAAGAACAATTATTATTTATATTCTAAGTTTATTTCATAAAGTATGTATGGATTAAGGGAAAGTATGAATAGCAACACTTATGAATCAAAAAGGAGTTAACCACTGGCTGCCTCCTTATACATCTGAAAATCACCGAGTCAAATGTTCATAAACATTAAAAATTATGTATGTGGTTTCTGTTAACTACTTGAACAAACTCAAACAGAAGCATAACCTCATTTGAACATGGGCATGGTGTTTGATGGCTTTCTCTTTGGTATTGATTAAACAAAATCAAATGCTAAAAGACTGATCAATGGCATTAAAGAATCACCGGAAGAACCGGGAAAGGGAAGTAGATTGTGGTGTATAACGAGGTGTATCACGCTCTGTCAAATGATTCGGTACCTACTTTGTTCGTGTAACATTGTGTTCACTATTACTTTTAACATTTATAATGTTCAGGGAACGGAACAGGTTGAAGGCATAGTCCTAGATTCACGTGAACAAGAAGATGAAAAAGAACCGACTGCTAAAGCATTTACAAAGACGAAAAGGCTTAGATTGGAAATCTTCATTTTTCAAACCAGTTGAGGTATCTGGAGTGGGATAGATATCCTTTCAAATCTCTTCCTTCTGGTTTTCAGCCAAATGAACTGGTTGAGCTCCTCATGCGTTGCAGTATGATAACATGTAGAGCTGATGCGTTGGTTGTATGCAGCAGACCGTTGGTGAATATGGGATTACTCCCCAGTAAAGACAGTAATGTTGCAAAGAGGAAGAGAAGCACTAAAGACTAATGCTGTGGCAGTTCCAGAGCCAGTAATGACGATAGCAACAAGATAAGTGGATTGTCTTCAAAGAGACTGAAAGTGCATGTTCACTCTGATGAGAAACTCGAGAGCAAAGAACTCCAGGAGTAATAGTTGGTTATTCTGATCACAGCTGTTTTCCTTTATGATCCAAAATAAGATGTTTTTTTTTAGTTTATTTCATATTGTATTCCATTAGTGTCTGTATTACCGGACAATGACTGATATGATAGAATATAATTACTCTACACTAGCAGTTGAAGTTTTGCAATGCAGCTCTTGAAATGAAACTTCATTACTGAGGAATAGACGATGTTACGTCCACTAATAATATCTGTGCAATTAATAGCATTGTCTCTGCTCGTAATAAGAAAGTCGATTTTAGAGAGCCAATCTGCACCAACGTTGGCCTTCCTATGAATGTACCAAGAGAACAACCGAAACAGTTCGATGAACTCCTTCTGTTACTATGGCGGTTTCCAGGGAGTCCCATCCCTGTGGTTTTTAAATTGGTCACAACCATTAATGCGTCTGATTCTAAAATAACAGCTGTGATTTTGTTACTTTCAATAAAACTAACAGCCTCCTGCAAGTAACACCGATCTTCATGCTATCTTCTTTGCTGCAGCAAAAACAATGTTCCCCGATTCATTACGAATAACAAATGCTATCTGGCCTGAACTCGTTCCCTTACCCTAGGAGGCTCACAGTTGCATTTTAATCTGCCTCTGACTGGACCAATCCATTTAGTTATTTCAGGTCCTGGAAATCTTGTTTCACCTTGCCCACTGCTTCATCAATATCCGTCATTTGAGATTCTATTTTCCGTACAACTTCCTCTGATTTACGAGAAATCCTCAGAATACAAGCTCATTCCTGCACCTCCACAGAAACCAGCACGTTACTGATATATAGGACATTACTTACCCTCTTTTCTTACTGAAGTTGTTGACAGCCTCTTTGCATTCCAATTCACTTCTTACCAAGTTACAGGTTGAGGCTAAAGCATTATGGGCACATTTCCAAATTGAATACTTGGATTTTGTTTGGAAAAAGAAGCTGGCATATAGATTTCCAGAATTTGGGCTGCAAGTCAACCTGAGAAGGAGGAGATTGGGAATTCTGACGGTTGCTGATTCTTTTGAAACTCCAATAACAAGACTTGACTGAGTGAGCGCCTTACCTCGAGAAGTGCAAAACTAGCTTGTCGAAAGAGTTTGATGATTAATACACTAAAAATCCATTTTGATCAACATTAAATTGAGTAGAAAAATTATTTAAACACCAAAATATTTTTATTCCATTATATTATTTAAGTTTCTTTTATAATGGATGTAATATATTCGTAAGTAGTGAAGTCTGCCCTTCAATTTGTGTTTAAAATAAATCATGTAGAGTATGGTGAAAGATGCGTAGACCAATTTCTGAACCGGTGGAGCACCGCAAAGTGGGGAAGGTTCTTTTGTCAGGCATAAAGAATAGTTGAACCTCCAATTGAAGATGCATACACATCTAAACATGAACCGCAACATCAGCGCTATGGTATAAAGTTTGCAATTTAATATTGGAGCACAGAAACAACATCATTTCAACTAGGAAAACTCATTGGCTATTCGACTGCTCACTCTTTTTCTTTTCTTCAGGATAATGTACCTCAACTTGAACATTGCTCATCAGGAAGAATCCAAAGAATGACCTGTGTTTCTACTAAGACCAACTTTATTCTCCTCCCGGATTTATTAATTAATAATTACGCTGCCTTCACTACTTGAGGAAGTGATTTAAGAAGGGCCACAGATGGCTTTCTCACTGTGTGGTTCAACAGAAGCATAAGCGTTACAAGTGTCAAGGCTCCAGCCTGATGTGCAGTGCCAAGCGATACAGGCACATATGACAATAGCGTCGACACACCTAAGGTAACCTGTAACAATCACAATCACGCCATGAAAAACATGAGACAGTAAAAACAATTAGTGACAGATAAAAATATGCTTCTTGCCAATCACCTGAAGAACAGCCATGCCAACAGTGCTTCCAATCAAATATCGAACTGCTGGATGTATCTCCAACTTTCTCGTAAACCACCATAGTGCACCAATTGAAATTAAGGTTGTAGTTGCAAGGATACGGTGATCAAGCTACCGCCATTCAAACACAATGATTTGTTAGTTTGTTCCAAGGTGCACAATTATAAACCCTATCATGTCATTGATATCTTCACAAGTAATTGCACTATTGACTACGACAGTTATGCAAGCCAGAACGACTTGATTTTTTACCTATAGTTGTAGAGGACTTGCAGAAAGCAAATTTTTTGAATGAAAAACTTCAAAACAATATAATTTATACATCAATCTTAACCAGGTCTATCAAGAAAAAAAAAAAAAATTCTAGACATCCTCTTTTCTTTTTCCATGAGTCATGTTGCCAGCATCCCCCTTTCTGCTGAAGTAAATCAAATTCATAAAAATTCATTTTGCTCATTAGGAAAATTACAATGCCGTACCTGCACAGTTGATGTATTTTCAAAGAAGTTTCGGATAAGAGGCTTCAGCTCAAATATATCATCAGGAATCCATGTATCCCCCATCTTGGGGAAAGTGTTAAATGCGTGACCCTGCAATGAACCAGCCAATCATAACAAATCAAATGTTTCTTTCAGTCATATACTAGAGGAAATACAGTATGTTCTCATGAAAAACAAGAACTAACACAAGAAGTGAAATAGCTACATACAGCATCATTTCCAGCAACGAACGCCCCTGAGACAGCAGTTAAACCTACAAGAAGGCTTGCAGGAAGAGCAAATCTCTTCACAGTTGCTGCTCCACGAACCCAAGCAAGTGATTCAGCCGGTGGTTCAGGCATTACCACTGAAAGAGCAGTCCAGAATAAGCCACTATAGATGGCAAAGGCCGAGGTAAGATGGGCTGCAAGACGGTAAGGACTCACTCTTGGCTGAGCATATTCTGATACTGGCTCCTGATGTAGAAGAATTATTCATGAGTATCATGAACGTTTAAATATCCATGATTCACATGTGACAAAAATATTGGGAAAGGCTTACAAGCTTCTCACCTCCAGACCACTTTTGACCATCCACCAGCCAATCAGACCCTGCCCAGCCCCCAGGGAAAAAAGACCAGATAGTCTAAGCCCAAGTCGCAATGTTATATATCCTTTACGTAGAAAATAAGAAAATGGCAAAGCGAACATGACACCCAGTCCCCTTCCCCACATACGATGTGCATATTCCATCCAATATATGAATTTGAAGTCTTCAACACTCATCCCTTTATTTACACTGCATTGTCTCAAAACCAATTAGTTGGTAAACCTAACAAATATGACCAACACTCAAAGCAGCGGCAACATTTGATAATGCAAAGTTGTCAACAGTGGCACACCATAAAGGCGAGAAGATCTCATTTCACTTGAGGTGCTGGGTATTTTGCTCGAGTGAAGTGAGAAGCTATAAGATTTTGAGTTTACGGAGTACAAATGTCGTAATAAAAGAATTTTGAGACTCTATAATAGAATTTAGCAATTTTGGAACAGCTTGAAATTCTACTGTCCCAGAATTTCGTATTGGATTGTAGATATACATTCTGGTTTAAGTTCTGACTTTCAATCTACTTTTTATTAATTTATACAGGAATTCAACTATTTTCAAGCTCAAAGAACTACTGATCACTTTTTTTCTCATTTTTTTTCCAAGGCCCTAATGGCAAAACTTACTAATTTGATATTAGTTAGCAATTTGAGTAGTTATTAATTGTTTTGGAAGCAATAAGCTATTATGCATTGACTGGAATTTAAAGCCAAAAGATTGTTGGAAAAGGCGCTCACTTGGAACAGATTCACTTCATTGGGATTCCTAGGTGGCACACAAGTGATGTCACCTCTCCTGGAGGCTGCCTAAACAAAGATGCATGTCATCTCCTCACTTAGACGCCTAGGAAGACTCTATGAATAAAAGAAAATACATTTAATCATGCCAATCATTAATTAGGTGTGGATTATTTTGCAACCACTATATCGATAAACGTTAAGCTTCCAACAATTTAGTGGTCAGTTAAACCTATCCTGGTACTGTAGGTAAAGAAGTCGAGAAAAATAAGATTCAAAGATTCCAGAATTTCAGAATTTCAGAGTTTGTCTTTTACCATTTTTCATATTCAAGTTTTTTGCTGGAAAAACAAGCGATTCACTCAGGAAGTTTATTGTCTAATACTTCATTACAAGTTCTAATCTATCTAGCTTCTCATCCAGCAATAATGTCTTGCTCTGATCAGAATGTAGCATTAAGATGCGAAAACTTTTACAGCATTATGTTTAAGCAAGCATATCTACGTTTTTCGAACATAAATGTACCAACAAATCCAAAAACCATCTCCTGGAGACTTGCACTTACCGCTTGTATTCAGGTGACTGCTTATATTTTTCAAACTCATTCAACCATTCTTCATCTGACAAAGGAGGGAGGCCACCAGTAAATTTCCAGTCAGTCATTGAAAGACCAGATCGAGTTAGCCGTGTGACACCACCAAGCACCACCATGCTACAAACCCAAAAAGCAGAACCAAAAAGCCATATTCCCACCATTTTCTGAGCATGAGATCCTCCACTTACAAGTAGCTTGAGTCCCTCTTTACTTTCTAGGCCAACAGATGCTGCAGTAGCCATGTTCCTCATAGATGAGACATGGTGAACCTAAAACATTATAAGAACAGTAATATTGAAATATTGAACAAAACTTGAGCTATAAAATGCTTAAATACTGAATGAAATTGTAAAATGGTTGTTCCACAACAAATTGCACATCCTGCCATAGGAGGGGAAATTTACGAACAATCACTCGAGGGTCATTTCTGTTTTGCATTTTCTTACAGTATATTTTGCACATCCCATACCTTAGGGTCTATAATTGGTGACATTTACCAGTCTCCGACTTCAGAGCTATATCGCTCCAATTTTCAAAGGGCTAATCCACAGCAGGCTTTTGACATTGACGTCACATTCATCAACTTCATAGCTAATTCAAATTCTACAGAAATTATCGCTAAAAACAACAATTGCTGCATAATATTGGGTAATATTGAAGTAAATTATCACAATCATACTATACTATGAAAAATAAGAATAATCTCTTTTCTTAGTAGTATTGATCAATCGATACCATCTCAAACTTTCACAACCTAGGCTTCCAAGAAAAGTTCACATCGTAAATGATTCCGAGAAACTGGAAAATGTAATTCCAGATATTAGGATCAAGTTTTCTTGTTCAAAATTAGAAATAAAAAAAAAAAAATTTGCCTCTATGTAAACAAACCCATTGACGCAAGTGAACCCGGAAATACAAGACAAGTTAAATTTGAAGTACATGCAAACTCTACAGCCGATGAAACAAACATTTCTACGGAAAATCGCCTTTGTTCTTCCAAACTTAAAAGGCATTATAGCTCAATCTTACTATAAGTACATAAAGTTGAAACAGATAATCTTTCTTGATTACCTCAAATAAAGATCTGAAGCCATGGAAGAATGAGTGATTTGATGGGTATTCTCTCAAATCATTATAGGGTAATGCTTTGCCTTTAAAATGAGATATTACAGTGTTAAAAGCTCCCTTGTTTCTCTTCAAAATAGAGGAAATCGCTCTGCCCTGAAACATCTCTCTCTCTTTCAGGTTCAATGAGGTTTTCGGTCGCGGGAAGCCAGCAACTTTCAGCAGGGGCTGCAAACAGCTCAAAACGGTGTGCTTTTGCTTCTGTGGGTTATTAAAAATGCCTTTTTGTCATTTTAGCACTACTTCTGCTGGTTTCAATTCGAGCATAGCAATCAAGCTCCTTTTGTTGGGATGAGCGGTGTATTTTAATATTAAAAAATCATTTCTGAGTTTTTTTAAATTAATAATTTAATTTTTATAGAAAATAAGTATAATAAATAAAGATAAATGCTTAATTTTATTATCACCATTCCATCAAATTCTAAAATACATCATTTAAATATAATAAATTAAATATTGAAACATGGCATTTGGATTGATAAAATTATTTAAAATAATTAAGACAAAAATATATAAAAGTTAGGAGTATGTATCAGAGCACGTCTAGGCTTGCTTTTTCAGTTAGATGTAATATTATTATAACGTAGTATGATACAATAAGATCATCCTGTTATATAAACAGATGTTACCTACAGTTTTTAAGTTAATATATTTCAACGTTTAAAAATATCTTTAAAATCTATTTAAATTGAACATTGTAGTGCATTTTTTTCTTTCTTAGAGTATTACAATTCTTCTTATTTTAAATATTTTTATAATTTAATTTTCTAGATTGATTGATGAGAGCATTAATCATTTTTGTTACTCTTTGATTGTTGTGAGAGTATTAAAAAAAAAAACATGCAGTTTTGTTATAAAGATTCTTCATATGAACCTTAAAATAAGAGGGTTTGATTATTAGTCAAGACGTTGGAAAAAATTTTAATGGAAACTTCAAATAAATAAATAACTCTTAAACATTGAGATTTAAAATAACAAAATTTAGTTCATAACTTATATTATATTTACATTTGTTTCCGTGCATTATTTAATCATTTTTTATTTATCTATTTTAAAATAAGGTGATTTTAATTTTTAAGATCCTAGTATATTCAATCATCTTTACTTTTTTTTAGATGTGACTGAATTCCTTTTAAATTAAATATTCCATCTTATTATTATTACAAACATTCTCTATCTTATTATTTGCAAACTTGCATTTTTATGAAATTTTAAAAATTCATGTAAGAAGTGGGTATTTGATTATTAGAGTCATGTAATGCAAATCGTCTCTCCCTTCCTTTCATTCACAATTCCAATTTTACTTATTCATATTTGTTTCACATAATAAATCTTAAATAAATAAAATGTGTCAAATATTTCAAGATACAAAAGAATCAATTATTTAAATATTTTTGAAAATCTTTAACAATTGTATGATTTGTCATTTTCAAAAAAATCAAATTCATCAAAATATTAAACTCTAGTATAAATTAAAGATTAATAAATTTTATCATCATAATAAACTTTTTTATTTAATATTCATACTTCATATTATATCCAATTTGTAGACGGCAATGCCTAATTTTTCTTAATAATGGACTTTATTTTTAAAAAAAAATTATAATAATGATTTAAACGTCTATTGAGTGTTTTTGAATTCTTTGTTTTATATTATATATAATTGATTAATATATGAAACCATCAATATTATTCATATAGGTTTTACGATATGCAATTAAGTCCTTGTTTAGCAATACATTAGGAAAGTTGAAAAGGAAAGGTATGCATTCAACCATAGATAACATTTCATGCAACACATGCACGTACTGGAAAATTGTAAAAATGATTTTTCATTGAAAAATTTCAAAACATGTTTATATTAAAATATATATCATAGATCCGTTAAAATAGATTCTGTTCAATTAATTAGTTTTTTAAACTATTTATTATTAAAATGTTTAAACTACTGGAATATGTATTTCAATTAGTTTATACATCTTAATAGTTGAAACAAATAAAGAATTATCATCTTTTGGTTTGAAAAAATCTGTTTTTGTTTTAGATTTAGATTTTTATAAAAATATAATTTTACCTTTTTCTAGAAGTAGATACATCATGGGTAACTCTCAATAAACAATTAATATAATGTTCATTATAAAATAATAAACAGCACAAATGATAAATCACAAAGAATCATTATTGTGTTAAGTTCACGTATAGAAATAGGGAAAAGAAAATTGAATAAATTGATTTGATATATTGTTTAGAATATAGAATAGTTATTTTTGACTTTATTCATGGTGCAAAAAATAAACGAATAAGATATAAATCTAGGCTAGGGAAGTTGCAGAAGGCTTTTGTGTGGATTCAATCCTAATTTACATATAAATATAAAATTAAGCTGCACCCTTCACTACAATAGGGCTCCTGACTGAATGCTTCCCGTCGGACCATACCAGATCCCCAAACACATAATCTTTAGGGGCTGCAGCTAATGCCTTGATATTAAGCTTAAACTCTTTCTCCTCCCCAGCTTTTGTGAATGCTAGTTCTGCAGGCTCTACAACCACCGAAAATCCAGCAGGCTCTGTCACTCGAGCCTTGTACACCCCTGGTGTGCCTACATTTTTAACTTTGCGGGTCACTACTGTTGCATCCTTCAGATCTACTACTGTGATTGAGGGTAAGTTCAAATCAGCTAAGCTGAAATTCGCTGGACATTTGTATACTTCAGTGGCGAATGTTTTCACCGTTGCTTCGTCGTACCCAATTGCGCATAAAGAATTCAGGAAATCATTCGGGGCCAAATCATAAACAAGGCCGGGATCTGCAGCAATATGTGCTCTTACATGTCCAGCACCATATGCGAATGGGGTTGCGGGTTTGCCGTCAGCATCCGGTATTGGTTTTCCACTTGTTGTTCGTGTGTCAGCTGCACGTAGCA
>CANYBF013752542.1:0-27053 GCA_948192965.1 Dalechampia spathulata
TAAAATTAATCATTACTTAATCATTTTATTTATAATTTTTATTTATAATAATAATAAATATAATCATTACTTTATCATTTTTATTTATAATATTCATTTTTATTTATATTTTTTATTTATAATTATAATGGAGACACTTGGCCGCCGTTGAAACCGGCGGCCAACTTTTCTGCTGCCACGTCCACTTGACCACCTGTCAAACCGGCGGCCAACTTGTGCCATGTCATCAGATTTTGCCACGTCACTTGGCCGCTGGTTAAACCAGCGGCCAACTGCCAAAACACACTAAATTGGGAATTATTTTGATTCTCATACCAAATCCGGAATTTTCAAAAAAATTTGACCCAAATAGGGAAATTGCCCTCATCAAGGTGAGTCCTAATACACTATATTTGAGGGTTGATGGAGAAATCAAACATAATGTCATGTCATGCCATGCATATTTTATACGCTCCATAATCCTACAAAAAGCTCTTAAATATACGAAAAAATTTCAGTCTCGATGGTCTGTCATACATTCATCCGAAAATAAGAAGAGAATTTGATAGGTTTTATGATTCATAGTTCATTCATCAGAAACTGATGGCAACCCCTCTTTGAACCATGTATAAAGGCCTCCTTCTAAGTGGAACACATTTGTGTAACCATTCAACACTAACAGGTATGCTGCTATCAGCGATCTGCAATGATATCACCACAAATATATTCAGGAGCCATTTCTTATTCGAGCTATCGAGTTAACTAGATAGCACCTACTTACGGTCGAGGTTTAGTAGGATCGAGTCGAGAAGCACACAATGTGTGAGAATTTGTAGCATAGACCAGCATAAGAATCTGAGAGATTACCTTGATTGCTGACCTTCAGGAAGATTTTGGGATGGTTTCATGGTTCCTCCAGCTGAGCAAGCTACAATTACTTTAGCATTTTTATCTATCTTTGATTCCACAACTGTTATCACCATACTAAAAGATTAGTCAAATGGGTTTATCAGCAAATGATCATCAATATGATGAATGCTTTGACAGATCATACTCTGTAGAAATTCAGGATTTTCTTCTGTTCCTGAAAAGATTCCAAAAAATGCAAATGCAGCTCTTCTGGCAATGTCCCATGCTGTCCATTCCTTTATAAGCCTGTAGATTTGGACGTTTATAGCACCAGGAGGATGAGCCTGCATTTAAATATCCCCACTTGTTAGTTATAGCTCTCTCTCAATTTATACTAGTCTCCACTTGAGTTATTTTTTCAGGATATGGTACCCGAGCGAAGAGATTCAAACACGAACTGCTTCAAATAAGATTATTATTTCGATCTAGAATACGATTAGTCTAATATGAACTATACAAATTCTAAGTCGGATATTTCTAGCAAAAACAGACCAACCTGTTTAAATTCAGCTTCAGGTCGAACATCAAGAATTACAAAGTTGTTTTCCTTCTGAAGACGAAGAGCTTCCTTGACATCCACGCTCCTTACTTTTTTCTGCTGCAGAACTTCTCTCTTAACCTTCCAGTCTTCTTCAGCTAATCCCTCCAAACCCAGAAAACACAAAACAAGATAGAATTAAACATACAATTCCATGGGTCAAATTCATCGCAAACGAGCCCAATAAGTAAGTAAAATACCAGGTGATTTTGCAGGTTTCGTTGCTGCACTTGAGACCTTCAGTGATCTTGAAACTTTCCGTGAAGAAGATGATAATCTTCCAGAAACGGAACACCCATTTGTTTTGAGATTAAAGAAAGATGAACCATGATCGTTAACGGATTTCGAAGGGAATGGCGATGATTGAAAACTGAGATACAAGGAAGAAGAAGATGAACAAGGATGTGAGGTGATCGTAGCCATTATTTCCCGACAGTTGTGCAACTGGGAAGCTAAGTTAACTGAAAACACCTTTTCTTTTATTATTATTATTATTATTATTATTAATTTAATTATTGATATGAGTGGGCCATACACTATATAGATTTTTATCTCATAAAAATCTCAACTTGTGGCTTATAGATGATGCGATTGGGTTGGGTTATTGGCACGTTGGTCCGGTTCAATATTATGACATCAAAAATACTTATTTGTTTATTTATAAATATTTATCATAAAAATATAAAATAAGAAAAATAAAAAGATGATGGATACAATAGTAATAATAATAAATTATAGTAACACAATAGTAAACAAAATAATAATAAAATAATGATAATGATTAAAGTCTTTTTTTTTAATTTGAATTTGATTGTTAATATTTTAAAAGAGAAAATAATACGATAATAGTTTTATGAAATATATAAATAAAAATTTAATTAAAATAAGATAAAATAACATTTTCTAAGTTTCAATATAACATAATTTGATATTAATTGGGTAATTAACCGGTTTTTTTGATCGAGTAATTAACCGGTTTATTAATTATCCGTTTATGATTTTAGGCGACAAACTGGGCTTGCTGGGAAGATAAGTACTGGGCCCGTTCAATGAATAAGCCACTCTTAAAATAAAAAAAGCCCAAATTAATTAGTAATTTTAGTCCCACGCTCCTCCCGCATCTCCCCCATCTCCCTTCCCGACAATTTCCATCTCCAAATCTCAGAACCGTCGCAGCTGATGACACCGCTCCACCGGCGAACTAACTGAACCGACGCTCTGTCTCCACCGCACTAAACTTACAGGTCTCTCATTGTGTAGGTCTTTTGATTTGTAATTGAAAACATTAGTGTTAAGAAAATATTCCAGCACTTGTTTAATAATCAATAACACTTTAAACCCACAAAATTCAATAGAAATACGTTGTTTATCGTTGTTGTTGCTTGACATGAAGTACAGTTTCCTGTTTTGAATTGTTTGCGTTCTTCCCTTCTTTCCTTTCCCTTCTTTTCTGCCTGCTTATGGACGTGTGACTTCAATACATATGGATATCCCCGCTGTCCGTTCTATTTCATTTAGGATGTAATTAAGAGAAAAGGAAACGGAAAGAATAAAATGCAATTGCATCAGTTAGTTGTTAGTTGTTACCCGTCTTATTGCTCTCGGAGGGATTTTATAATCTCTGCTAATTCTTCAAGCAAATTAAAGAGATTTTAATAATTTGGTTATTTTTTTCTTTTGAATTGAGAACAGTGATATTTTCTTGTATATTTCAATTTTTTAGTATCTGATAGTTGTGGCTCTAATGTTCTTTTTTAGTTTTTGATTTTCTGTGTTAGATATAATTGATTCTATTTGGAGTTCTTTTTATTGTTATTTTAGTTACTGCTAATAGTGTAACTGCGTGTAATCTGAAACCGTGTGAATTCAGTGACAATTGAGGATTGGAATGGAGGAAGAAGTACTCTATCAAACTTGTACTCATGCCTCAAGACCTTATGTTTCCAATTATCCACCTCAAATCTCAAAGGCAAATTTTGCATCTCTATCTCGCTTTTTTTTTAGTTTTTTGCTCTTACAATGCCTTGGGTGCATCATGGGATTGTAAGTATAATCAAAATATTTATTTATGTAAGTTTATATTGAGTTGGATTTATCTTCATAACATTCTTACTATTCTTTAAATTTTAATGAAAAGTAAGATCTGTTAATCTGTATCATGCTCAAGATAACGATTAGTCTAGTTTTCCTTGATTACATGATTTTTTTTCCTTGTGCAATAGAAATACTTGGATCTGGTAAATTTTTCATCTCAATTCCAGTTTCATTGTGTACTGAGTTTAGTCTTGATTTAACCTAGCACGTGTTCTAAATACTAGGTTTTTTTGTTAGTTTCCTATCATATTTATATTTGAATTTTTATTTTTTTTGTTGTTTAATTGATTTCAGAGAAATGAAAGTGGAAAAGGGATTATATCATCACTCTTTTCTGCTCCAGGTACCTTCTATCCTTTTTCTTAGATGTCATGATCGCATGATCTTTGTTGGTAAATAATTGTTGGTACAGTTAATTAGTTTATTATGCTTTTGTTATGTTTCTTCTTATATTGCAAAGGTCTAAGTCAAATTAAGGAGAAATGGAGGGAGTACAAGAGTCCGATGAAAATCAAGAAACCCATATCTTTGATTATCTCCGGAAGTGGTGAAAGAGTGGCTGTTGTTACTGGGAATCAGATTACTATATTGTGGAAAGAAGATAATTATCAAGAGCCGTGTGGCATTTTTACTGGTAATATTTTCTGGTCTCATTAGTGATGGTATAGTAAAGCTATTGCTAACTTACAACTTTGATTGTAAGATTAGATCCTTGGATAACCATATTCCATTATGCTTTTCCTACTGAGATATTGTGATGTAAGCACTCGGATAGTAGCTTTATAGTCAATTCATCTGGATTTTGTAGACTAAAGCTTTGATATCTTGCCTTGATTTTAATCAGAAATCGAACCATGTAAGATCTGCATAAATTATAGATGCAAGAATACTCAAATAAAATTATATGAGAAAAAATATTTGATTAGGATGATATAGGAAACATAATTTTTAATGAGGTTTGGCTTTTGTTCTGTCAAGCTGGTTTCATGACTGTGTACTGAGTACTCATTATCTGAGCATGAATGAGTTGTTGGACTAGCAGTAAAATAAATGTGCTTTATTTTGGTTATTCTGACACAAGTTTTCCCTTATATACAACTTCTGTTTTATGAGTTAGGTTTGCTTGGTGTATTTTCTTTTGGAGTTTGGTCAGAATCTCATGATATTCTTGGAATTATTGATGATACCGGCACACTCTATTTTATCAAAGTCAATGGTGAAGAGATCACAAGAATAACAAAGAGACAATTAAAAGCAGCTCTTCCGGTTGTATGCATGATCCCACAGGAGAATACTAATGCTAATGGATCTTGTTTGTAAGTGCTCTTTGTTGGAGAACGTAAGCTTTCATAGAAATGATATGTAAATATTAAGTGACATATAAATTGAGCCTCAATGCAACCATTTGGTTTTGTCCAGAGTGAGGTTTGAACACCACTTATATGTTGTCTATTGTGATTTTGAGCGCCACTCTTAAACCCCATCAAACTTTAATATGATTTTAGAAATGAAGATGGTCCATGTTTAAAGACTTAGAGTCCAAATTAGGAGACTAACTCGTTTATTGTCCTGGGGCCTCCAAGAGAAGGGTTAGGCAAATTGTGGTGAACCTCTGAAAAATAGGCCTCTGTAGACAAGTTACAGCTGGCCCTGAGAATTAGTGTTGGAAGATATAATTTTGTGCAAAATGGATTTCCAACTCCAGTTATATAAGTAGTACTTTTGTGAGTTGAGTCAACATTCTTTGGCCATGGAATTTCTACACCTCCTGTGCTCTTGTTCCCTTTTTTGGGTGTGGGGTGGCATGACTTCATGTTCAGTATCATCGTTGACATGAATTTCCTCACTTTAGAAATATTTTTTGACACAAAGTTTGATCAGTTATTGAATTTATAATTTTTTCAGGTGTAGCTTCATTGTTCTTACAGCAGATGGATTTCTTCATCATATTGAGATTGGTCGGCATCCAACTGTATCTACTTCCTCGAAGCGCACATTAAACAATGGGTTAATACAGTTTCCCAAAGATGTTTACTGTTTTGATTATGATTGTACACATTGCCTGCTCGTTGTTGTTGGAAACTCTAGTGGAAATTCTGGTATGGTTTAGTACCTTGTTATATTTTTTTATGGAAATTACGTTTAAATCTCATGAGTGCTTGATGTGATAGATTATGTGGATTTATGCAAAAATTAGCTTTCAATTGTGGTTTGAAACAAAGGTCATAAACTTTTGATTAATAATTTCTCTGGTTTTACTGAAAGCATTGGTGCTGAAGTCCTTTTACTAAAAGCATTTTGAGCTCTATTTTCTTGTCCTGAACTGTTCTGCAGTGATTCACTCCTAGCTCTGATCTGATCAAGTGAAGATTCTATTGTGGATTTTATTCAGAAAAATGGCAGCAATTTATTTTTTTGCTTTACTATCAGCTGACAGCATGAATTATTTCCCTTCATACTAACAGTTTCTTTTTCCTGTCAGGGTCTTGTCAACTCTCTCTTTGGCATAGAAGACAAACTACAGATCTAGAACCTTTGTCCTCTTTTGACTTTGAAGGCTTGTATTGCAAAGCAAAAGACTTTTTAGATTCGGTAACATATCCTAAGGTGTTAATATCACCAGAAGCCAATTTTGTTGCTACTTTAGATATAACAGGAAAATTGTACATTTTTAAGCTGGATAAGGAACAATTGGCACTTCCTGGCACTGCTGTTGGAGGGAAATTAAGCTTACAGGAGATCAAGAACTTGAAAGATGAGCAGAAGGAGCTTTTAAATGATAATATGGAGTTTACATGGTGGTCTGACCGTATTGTGACTCTGGCAAGGAGGGATGGTGTTATTACTATGCTTGATATCCTTTCTGGCTCAAAACTTCAGAAAAATGATCCCATGTATTCAATGCCTGTTCTAGATAGAGTGCGAAAGCTTCAGGGACACTTGTTTCTTGTAGATAGTAAATCATCTGAAGAGAGACGAATTTTGTCCGATTATAGTGGAGAATCCATGGGTTTGCATCATTTACAGCAAGTGACTGAGAAAACAAGGGATCAACATGATCTTTCGAAGTTGCTCTGGAGATTGATATCAATTTCACAGAGATCTGTTCCTGAAATGTATGATATCCTAATTAGCAACCGTGAATACGAGGCAGCTTTGCAGTTTGCTAATCAGCATGGCTTGGACAGAGATGAAGTGTTGAAATCACAGTGGTTGTATTCTTGCCAAGGAGTAAATGATATACATATGTTTTTATCAAATATTAAGGATCAGGGTTTTGTACTTTCTGAATGCCTTAACAAAGTATTGCCAACAGAAGATGCCATGAAAGCTTTACTTGCACATGGTCTGTGTACAACTGATCAATACCGGTTTTCAGGAGAAAAGCATCACAGTAACCAAATTTGGGATCTCCGTTTGTCTAGGCTTGAGCTGTTGCAATACAGAGATAGGCTAGAGACATATCTGGGAATAAACATGGGCAGGTATCATCCTCTCTAGAGTTGCATATTTATCATGTAGCATAGATAATTGAAATTGTCTTCCAAAGTATGCATTAAAATTAGACAGATACAATTTTCTTGTATCCTTGTCTTTCTTGTTTGTTGTTTCGTATGGAAAGCTATGCTAAAGTGAACAAAACAACATCGAGAAAACCTGGAAGAAAAAGGAGCTCAGCTTGGAAAAGGAAGGAAAATGTTGACAGAAATAATGAGTAGAAGAATTAATTTTATTTCTTGTGTATTGAACGTGAATACATGACTCCTATTTATATACATAAATCCTACCAGAAAAGGAAATAGTATTTCAATATACAATTACTATGAAATAGGAAAAAATATCTACATGATGTTTTCCTATATTATAGTAATAAATTTTCTTACATGTACGAGATTCTAAGTAAACAATAAATAGAAAAGAAAAAGAAAAAGAAAAAGTGGAATACGATGATATTCTGTGGTATCCCAGCTTAGTTTGGATGTATTAATGGAAGTTGGATATGACTGCAGATTCAGTGCATTTCAGTTTTACTGGCTTATTTGTGGGATTTTCTTTTCAAGGACTTGTGAGAATTTTCTGGCATGATTAAACAAAGATGAACCTTGTGTAATTAACAGATTAATCTTGGATAATTAATTACTAACTCGGTATTTTTATTTTGCATATGTTTAAAATACCTCAACAGTTTCTACTGACTGACAGCTTAATGACATAGTCTTGTGCAGGTTCTCTATGCAGGAGTACAGTAAATGCCGTGTTGTGTCTCTAAGTGAAGCTGCTGTAACACTTGCCGAAAGTGGGAAAATTGGTGCCCTAAACCTCCTCTTTAAACGCCATCCTTACTCCCTTTCTCCTTCAATTTTGAAAATATTATCTGCTGTTCCAGAAACTGTTCCTGTTCAAACATATGGGCAGCTTCTTCCTGGCAGATTGCCTCCTACTGGTGTTTCTCTCAGGGAAGAAGATTGGGTTGAATGTGAAGAGATGTTGAACTTTATAAAGAATTCGCCTAAAAATCTTGAATTTGGTATTCATATCAGGACTGAGCCCATTGTTAAAAGGTTTCCTGGCTACATTTGGCCATCAGCTAATGAACTTTCTACATGGTACATGAACAGAGCCAGGGATATTGATAGCTATAGTGGCCAACTGGACAACTGTCTCTGTCTGATTGACTTGGCTTGTCGAAAAGGTATCTTTGAGTTGCAACAGTTTCATGAGGATATTTCATACCTACACCAACTCATTTATTCTGATGAGAGTGAAACTGAAATATGTTTTAATATTCGTCTTTTGGAGTGGGAACAATTGTCTGATTATGAAAAGTTCAGAATGATGCTCAAGGAAGCCAAAGAGGAAAACATAGTGAAAAAATTGCAGGATAAGGCTATTCCTTTTATGCGAAGTAGGTTTCATTACTTGGCCTCTGTTACTGAGGTTCAGGTTAGTGATGGTCATCTTTCCTTAGACCACAAGGATGAGTCATTTATAGTGAGATGGCTTAAGGAGATTGCTCTGGAGAATAAAGTAGACATATGCTTGATTGTTATTGAAGAAGGATGTAGGGAGTTGCCTGGTAGTGGTTACTTCAAGGATGAGATTGAAGCTGTGGATTGTGGTTTGCAATGCATATATTTATGCACACTTACAGATAAATGGAGTACATTGGCTGCCATATTGTCAAAGCTTCCCCAAAAGCAAGGTAGCTTTTTTCTCTTCTGTTGATTTTATTAGTATCAATATGAGAATTGTTGCTTGCCATATATGAAGGGGTTGATGACAAGTTGGTGTTTGAGTTTAATTTATCTTGAACAATAAGCTAGTGGCATTACTGTTCCAAATTCTCAGAATGTGTTTTTTTTATTTGAGATGTGTTTTTATTTGAGCTGTGACAGTAAACTTAAAATCAGATTTCATATCCTAAAACCATGTTTAAAAATGTATGTTTGTATATCCTAAAATTTATTATGTATGCTGAAATGTTATTTTTGAGCGTAACGTGCAAAAGTGGACCTTACAGATGCTGAAACATACAGTGATGGCCTTGAGGAACGACTTAAACTTGCTGAAGGCCATATTGAAGCTGGGAGGCTCTTGGCATTTTACCAGGTTTGGGTTCTCTCTTATTGCTAATGGTTTTCAGATTTGAGAATTTGAATGATTGAATGGAATCTGTGAATTTGTTTGCTCTTAGCGTTATGTCTCACATGTGATGTTGGTTAAAGGTGCTAACACTTCAAATTTTTTCATCTCAAGTTCATATGAAGCTCTCAAACTTTTATTATGTTTTCATTCTCTTTTTTTTGCACATTGTGGGGATCCTGTGTTAATTAGTATATAGTGAGTAGGACCCTATTCTACCAATATTATTTAGCACTGTCATTGGAGCAAAGCTTCCTTCTTGTCATTTGTTGAATGATACATGAGACTGTTGGCCATTGTAAATAATATATTACTGGAATATGGATTACTGATTGCTTCATGTGGTTGTAGTGGCATCAATAAGTGGAAGCATCTATCAACTTAGAAAAATATAACTCATTTCCTTTCCTTTAATTTGATTGTAATGATTGTTTTATGTTCAGGTTCCAAAATCAATGAACTTCTTTTTGGAGGCATGTGCAGATGAGAAAGGTGTAAAACAGATTGTCCGTCTTATGCTTTCAAAATTTGTTCGGCGAAACCCAGGTCGATCAGATAATGACTGGGCAAGCATGTGGCGTGATATGCAAAGCTTGCGAGACAAAGCTTTTCCTTTTCTTGACCCAGAGTATATGTTAACAGAATTTTGTAGAGGACTTCTAAAAGCTGGTAGATTTTCTCTTGCTAGAAATTATCTAAAAGGTACAAGCTCAGTGGCCTTGGCATCAGAGAAAGCAGAAAATCTTGTTATTCAAGCTGCACGTGAATTTTTTTTCTCAGCTTCTAGTCTTTCTTGCTCAGAAGTAAGTGAAAATCATCTCTTAAATTGAATTATAGTTTTGACTTGTTGAAATGATTGCTTTTAATAAGTTAGGAGTTACTTTGGAGAATATAAATCTTACATGAGAAAGTATAACTAACATGACATATTAGTAAAAAGTAGATTGGATTTTAGTACAAGTCAATTTTATGCAAGGTGAGATTTCAATGTTTATGCAGCCACTTTTGTGAGTTTGACTGAACAGTCTCTAATTTAATGTGGTTTCTACATGATATTAGAGCTGCTGATGAATTAATGGCTTGATGGTCCTATGCTATTGTTTGAGGACTTGGAGTTTGAGCTAAGATGGGAGACTAGCAAATTTGTTAACCTTGGGCTTCCAGGATAAAGGCCTAGGCATGTTTGATAGACCTTTAAGAATAGGTTTGAATTTGGTATCTGATAGATGCATTTGTTGACCTTAGAGAATTTAAGTCTTGCATGGAAAAATATAAATAATGTACATATAAGAAAAAGATTGGATCTTAGCATAGGTCAATTTGTGTTGTGCAAGGTGAGGTCTTCATCCTTCTATATGGCTGTCGTTTAGAGTTCAGTCTAAAACTGTCCAGCCAATGGAGTTTCTATGAGTTAATTCTGAAATAGTTCATTATTTTGCTGGTGTTCTCTTAATGCAAGATAATGTTTTCCCAAGTTTTACATATCACTTGTTAACATAAAATAGTAGCTCTTGTTTTCATTCCTCATCATATATTCAATGATATGCAATGATAATGTAATGTTTGCTTTTCTTATTGAAAGGTTAGGATCTTTCAGTGATTTCTACTACAAAATTTCTTCTTTAAGTTCGAAGTTGGGCATAATAAGGGAAAACTTGATTATTCTGTCAAGCATGGGTTTCTTATCCCTTGTATGTGTTCCATTAGGAACTAGGAAGAAAAATGAGTGTAATATTCTAGTTACCCTCACCTAACATACTAGTGAATTAAACAAAAAAATTGGGTTCTGTATCATTAATAGCTAATGAAAAAAATTGGAGATGACTGTACAGTAATAAATCCCACAAGTATTATGTTCAGTTTGTTGCATTCGTTCCTAAATTTTTTGGGATCACTAGTGGAATTGTGGCTTTTTCAATATAATCCGTGTTGGCTTACATAGTTTTGATTTTATTGCTAGCTATAGTTATCATTAGGTTCTTGTTTTGTTTTTGAATATTGGTGATTATTTGAACATTTTCTGTCAGCCTTCTTCCTTTGTGAAAGACGTGAAGTACCCTTGTTTTTGCTTTAGGTCACTATTAATTATCATTGAATTTTTTAAAATCCTATAAAGCTTCCTTGAGTTTTTATGGTTGGCTTTCTGTGTTCTGGTACCTTGTTTTATTTGGCATCTAATGGATTAATTGTTGAATTAGAACACCGGCAAACATGTAAAGGATCTTCTAGAGTGTTATTTCAGTTTTATTGCTTGATCATGTTGTTTGATCCAAAGACTTCAATATCATCTTTTGATTGTCACACGTCAGTTACTCAATCTAAGTTTACTGGTTATGTTTCTTCAACTGTTTCCAGATCTGGAAGGCTAAGGAATGCCTAAATTTATTTCCAAGTAGCAGACAAGTTAAAGCAGAGGCTGATGTAATCGAGGTACTCACTGTTAAGCTTCCAAGCCTTGGAGTTACTCTTCTGCCTTTGCAGTTCAGGCAGATCAGGGATCCCATGGAGATTGTGAAAATGGCGATCACCAGCCAACCTGGAGCTTATCTACACGTTGATGAACTCATTGATGTTGCTAAACTTCTGGGATTAAACACTCCGGAGGATATATCAGCTGTTGAGGAAGCTATTGCTAGAGAAGCAGCTGTAGCTGGTGATTTGCAATTAGCATTTGATCTCTGCCTTGTTTTGGCTAAAAAAGGGCATGGTCTCATCTGGGATTTGTGTGCTGCAATAGCCAGAGGTCCGGCCCTTGAAAATATGGATGTATATTCTCGTAAGCAGCTACTAGGTTTTGCTTTGAGTCATTGTGATTCAGAATCTATTGGTGAGCTTCTCCATGCATGGAAGGATCTAGACATGCAAGGCCAATGTGATACTTTGTTGATGTCATCAGGGATGAGTTCTCCTAACTTTCCTGCTCTGGATTCCTCAATTATGTCTCTTCCAGTTGATGGTATTCAGGATATTGTTGACTTCAGTGATTGCTCTAACCTGGTGGATGGCGATCATGATCATGAAGCTTACTTGACCAAAGTGAAAAATACACTTTCTTTTGTTGCTAAAAACTTGCCTATGCAGAATGGAATTGATATGGAATCATTTTTGAGAGAGAATGGGAAAATATTTTCTTTTGCTGTTTTCCAGCTTCCATGGTTACTTGATCTGAGTATGAAGCCAGTAAATGCAAAGAAGCCAGGTTCTGACTTTATTCCTAGGAAACAATATTTTAGCACACGCACACAAGCCCTTGTAACTATTCTCTCCTGGCTAGCAAGAAATGGTTTTGCTCCGAAAGATGATGTTATCGCTTCTGTGGCAAAATCAATTATGGAACCACCTGTTACAGAAGAGGAAGACATCATCGGGTGCTCTTTATTGTTGAATCTTGTAGATGCATTTACTGGAGTTGAAGTAATAGAAGAGCAGCTGAAGATACGAAAGAACTACCAAGAGATTTGCAGCATCATGACCCTGGGGATGACTTATAGTTCATTACATAACTTTGAAGTGGAATGCAACGGTCCATCTCAGAGGAGGGAGCTGCTGTTGAGGGAATTTATGGAGAAGCACATGGCATTTATTTCTGGTGACTTGTTTGTCTCTTTTGTTATGCAATATTTATGCGAAATATTTGTAATTTTTAATGTTATTCTGTTTCTGTGTTGCCTTTTCAAATTCAGATGAGATGAACAAAATTGATGAAGTACAGTCTACATTTTGGAGGCAATGGAAGTTCAAATTAGAAGAGAAAAGGCATGTAGCTGAACATTCTAGATTGTTGGAGCAAATCATTCCTGGGGTTGAAACTGCACGTTTTCTGTCTGGTGACCTCGAGTACGTTGAGAGTGTTATTTTTGCCCTGATAGATTCAGTAAAGGCTGAAAAGAAGCATATTATTCGGAATGTCTTGAAACTAGCTGATACATACGGCTTGAATCACACTGAGGTATGTGGAGCTACCTGCCTTCATCCTTGAATACATGAAGCAGTCAATTCCATGCCTGTTTTACACTCTAGTCAAACGCCAACTTTTTTTTCCTGCTCTCCAGGTGCTCCAGAGGTTCCTAAGTTCTGTTCTTGTTTCTGACGTTTGGACCAATGATGATATCATGAGTGAAATTTCAGAACTCAAAGAAGAGCTGTTTGGTTGTGCTCCTGAAACTATCAAAACCATTTTCTCTGTCGTGTACCCTGCAATTGATGGGTACAACAAACAGCGCCTTGCTTACATATATGGCCTCCTCTCTGACTGTTTCTCACAGCTAGAGGAAACGAAACAATCATTGCAAGGAGTACACTTTCCTATCTTGAATTCATGCACTGTTGATTTAGCTGGCCTATACAAGATCCTTGGGCAGGAATGCCTAAGGGTTTCTTTTATCAAGGACTTAGACTTCAAGAATGTTGCTGGATTAGATGGCCTAAATTTGCAATCTTTACGAAGTGAAGTCTATGCTCACATCAATGACCTTAACTTGGAGGCTTTGGCAAAAATGGTACAGACATTGGCTGGTATCTATAAGGATTCGGTGCCTGAAAATCTGATGGCATGGCAGGATGTGTACAAGCATTATGTTTTGAGTTTGTTGACCACATTGGAAACAACCAGAAAGGAATTCAATTTTGTAAACCCTGAAACGTTTCAGGAGTTTATTATACAACTTGAGAGCATCTATGATTTTTCTCGTTTGTATATTAGACTATTGGCGCCATCTGATGCCATGGAAATTTTAAAGCGGTACTTAACTGCAATTGTACCCCTGCATGCTTCATATGGGAGTATTCCAGATAATTCAGCGTGGCAAGATTGCCTCATCATACTTTTGAACTTTTGGCTTAGATTGACTGAAGAAATACAAGAAATTGCATCCAATGAAAGCCCAGAAAATGTCGTGTTCCATCCAGAATGTTTATCAAGTTGCTTGAAGGTCTTAATGAAACTGGTGATGGAGGACATTGTATCACCAAGTCAATGCTGGGGCAGCATCTTCAGATATGTAACTTGTGGCTTGATCGGTGATTTTTCTGTTGAGATTCTGAGTTTCTGCAAAGCAATGATATTTTCAGGCTGTGGATTCGGAGCCATTTCGGAAGTATTCTCTGAAGCAACATCCCTGTTCGGTGTTGGTTCAAGTCCTGCTGCTGACTCTGAATCCCAGGATCTTCCTCATCTCTACATAAAGATTCTGGAACCCATCTTAAAAGATTTGGTCAGCGGATCCAACGAACGCCAGAATTTGTATAATTTACTATCTTCATTGAGTAAGTTGGAAGGTCAAGTGGAGGATTTGCAGAAGGTCAGACAAGCAGTTTGGGGTAGGATGGCCCAATTCTCTGATAATTCACAATTACTGAGTCATGTTCGAGTTTATGTTCTCGAGCTTATGCAGTTAACCAGTGGCAAAAACCTCAAGGGTTTTTCCACGGAGCTACAGTCCATTGTTGTACCGTGGGAAGGGTGGGACAAATCGCTCTTTACATGCAATAAAGAGCCCACTGCTGATCATGGTTCGGTGGATCTCGCAGATACTTCTAGCCAATTAACAAATACTTTAGTTGCCCTTAAATCATCTCAGCTGGTGGCGGCCATCTCCCCTGACATAGAAATTACTCCTGATGATCTCTTGAATGTGGAGACAGCCGTTTCTTGCTTCCTGAAGTTATGTGAAGTTTCTAATTCCGATACTCATGTTGAGGTGTTGCTAGCCATTTTGGAAGAGTGGGAAGGATTCTTTATAGTTAACAGAGATGAAACCAATTCTCCTGAAACATCTGAAGCAGTAAACGACTGGAATACCGATGATTGGGATGAAGGATGGGAAAGCTTTCAGGAAGAAGAGTCTCTTGAGAAAGAGAAAACAGAGAATTCCTTTCCCGTCGATCCTTTGCATACTTGCTGGATGCAGGTATTTAAAAAATATATATCAATGGCACGTTTCAGTGATATATCGAGATTGATGGATCGATCCTTGACCAAATCTAACCTGACATTACTGGATGAAGATGATGCCAAAACATTGTGTCAGGTTTTACTTGAGATGGATTGTTTTATGGCTTTGAAGCTTGCACTTCTTCTGCCATACGAAGCTTTGCAGTTCCACTGCCTGGGCGTGGTTGACGACAAGCTTAAACAAGATGGGATCTCAGAAACCGTCGGCAGGGACCATGAATTCTTAATTCTTGCATTGTCCTCGGGAATTATGCCAGCTATATTGACAAAATCTTCGTATGGCACTACTTTCTCGTATCTTTGCTATTTAGCAGGCAATTTCTGTCGTCAGTATCAGGAATCTCAGTTACCAAGTTTCATATGGAAAGAAAAGAAGGGACATGATAAGAAGGGAAAGGAATTCATATTTCTTTTCAGAAGAATACTGTTTCCCTGTTTCATCGCAGAGCTTGTGAAGGCCGATCAACAGATTCTGGCAGGATTTCTTGTTACAAAGTTTATGCACACAAATTCTTCTCTGAAACTCATCAATGTGGCTGAAGCTAGTCTTGCAAGATACTTGGAAAGGCAGCTCCATGCTCTGGAAGAAGATGAAATTGCGACGGATGAGGCAAGTTCTTGTAAGATTCTGAGGAACGCAGTTTCCAGATTGAAAGGCAGGTCGAGAAATGAAATCCAGTCTGCCTTGTCATTGCTTCCTGCCAATGCTAGATAAAATGAAAATCCTTTGTCACTTCAACGCACAAAGTTAGCATTTGTTTATGCGTCTGTTAATTTATGAGTTTTGGTATTATCTTCATGTCCATTATAAGCAATTTTGATCATTTATTCAAGGGCCTGGGCATGCAAAAATAACTCAAATGCTCTATATTAGCCTTTTTTTAAGAAATAAAACATATTTAAAATCATCTTATTCATGAGTTAATTAATTTTATAATGTAAAATTAATTGATTTACGTTAAAGATTAAATTTAAAAATCCTTTATTTGAATTTTAAAATCAAAGAAAAATCAAATAAAATAATAATTATAAATCAAGGGGGCAAATTGTAATTATAATAATGATCCCGAAACTAAAAATTAAAAAAAAAAATTAACTAACGGACTGTCTCAGTCATATTAACTACCAACGGACATGTCATAAACAAGAGGTGTTCATGTTAAGCCCCAAAATAAGAAAACCCATTTAATTTTCCATGATTTAATTGAATTTTTCAGATTATTATTCGTATGAAAAATGGAGAGATTGCCGGCAGATCTCTGTCTCAAAATTTTCCACTGGTTAGATCATCAGAACCTTGCCGCTGCCCAACAAGGTCAACCTAATTCACCCAATTTCTAATTTTTTTTTTCCATGTGATATGTGTTCTTATGATGTTTTTTTAGCAAATCAGAGACCTTAATTACCATTTGATGTTGCTGGGTTTTCAGTTGTAGATGAGATCTTATCTTCCCTTGATTCTCTCCTCTTTTGTTTGTATGGCAATTTTGGATTTTTTTTTGCTAAAATTTTGCGTTTTATATTCATAATTATTTGGTTGGTTATTGATTGAATTTTCAATTGAAATTTGGTAATTATTCTGTTCTGGTGTTTACAGTGCATTGATACTCCATCGTATCCATGACTGTTTACCTTCATATGCTGCATCTGCCAGTATCCATCTTCTTTTTAAAACAAGACAGTAGAATCTCATTTGTGGAAAGATAAGTCTATTGTATATACTTTAAACCTCAAGTCACTTGGACAAAAGTGAATTAAATTGATCCAATTTAGCTTAATATCAAGGCTTAGTTGAGTTTAGTTGAACGATTAATGTTATAAACTATGTTTAAGGGTCCATTTGATTCGATTCTTTTTGTGGAGATCATTTCATTTGGAAATGAGTTTTAAAGTATGATTTCTTATATAATATTGATCAGAATTCATTCAAGTCAAAACGCATTTGCTCTAGATTTGCTATTCATTTCATACCAAACAAAGGGTAACGGCTAAACATGTAAACGTGTGAAGTTATAGCTTTATGATGTGGTCTATGATATTCTTTTGTATTGACATGATGAATGGCTTGCTATTATTCTTGATCATCTCCTTTTTCTTTATTAAATTTGATTGATGTTTCATTTTGTGATGTTATTGACATGAGGATTTGTTGTTGTAAAGTTTGCAAAAAGTGGAAGGCATTGGCATCAGAGAATGGTCTATGGTCTAATCTCTTCAAGGAGAGATGGGGAGGAGATTGTGCTGCATTCTTTGCACCTATTGACTCCAAATCATGGAAACAAGTGTATGAAGTGCAGGATCGATGTGATCGAGTTGGACTGTAAGTTTAACGTTGAATTTCCTTTCGTTTTCATATGCTTACTAAAGTTAACTAGCCTCTCTAGCATAACTTATATTACAATGAATTCGTGCATATCAAATACATGCATTGCTTTATATATATTATGCTTATGTTTGCTTCGACAGTAGCGTGGTGACAAGCACGTCTATTATGATAGGAAAATCTACTTTTGAGTAGTGGAATCATGTGATTTTTCCATCAAGTCCCTCAATTTTTGTCGTGTCTTGTTGAGTCTTTATACTGTTATTTAGTTATACATTAAGGCATATTTAGACAAGATGCTGATGCTATACAATGAAGGTTTAAAGAATCAACAAAAGACATCATGTTCAAAGGCTCAAAAATAATTTTTATAACTTGATAATAGTATAGGGTCTTAATGCAAGCAATAACAGTTCAAGGGCTTAACTATAAAATCACGACAGTTTGATGGCTCAAAAATGGATTTTTCTATTATAATATGATTAACTCATTAGCAAAGAGAATAAAATCTGTTATGCTGTATACTTGTGAACTCTTTCTGTAGAAAGCAAACTTCAGCCCTTGAATCACCAACTCTCTTCGGAAAAAGTATGAGATCAAGTGAGTCCATGAGACTTTAAAATGATACTCGATGACATGGTAATGTACTTCACATTAGCACGATTGAGATTTTTTTATTTATGATTATGTGATTACTCGATGTTATGACTAGAGCAAATTTTCCTATGGGGCAGAATTAGAGGGTGTATAAATTTGCAAATTCGCTAGAGCTCATGCTCATTGTAGTAGGTATTTCTGCTTGTCTAATGATATTGCTGTTTGGAAGAAAACTTTGATGGGTAAGGACGAATTTGTTTCTTCAAACACTCTGAAATCTATATTCAAGTTAATAGATAGTAACCGGTAATTGTTGCGCTACTGTGGTGACTAAACGAAGGTGCAAACGGCATTGCACATGCAGGGGCCTGAAGATAATTAGAGAAGGTGGTGACTACTACCTTGTTTACCAGGGAGAAATCCAACGTTATTTGGGTTCAAGGAAACGAAGCAAAAGGGCACTTAGTTGTCCTACAAGTTCAAAAGCAGAGCTCATGGGAGACAGATCCATGGAAGAAGAAGAAGAAGAAGAAACCTGCTGCAAAGGTATCTTAGATAAAATACTCTTCTTCATTGGGGACTTGGAAGTTGCATCAACCGATGCTAAGCGTAGTCGAATCGAATGAGCCGTCTTCAGCATGCAAATGGTCGATTCCATTAACGCAAGTGTAAGATTCCTCTCCTTACTTGTATTAAGATTGATCTTCATCGCTCTTATTTGTATATTTATTCACAAAGGCCTTGGCCTCATGAGTTGTTTCTACGTACAAAATTCTGTAGAAACAATATAAGAAGTAATATTTGTACGAAATGTATTGCTCTGTAAAAGAAAAAATAGGAAAAATAAAAGAGAAAAATGTAGAAAAATGATGAACACCTTATTTGATTTCAAATTATATTTGAATTGACGTTAAGCCAGTTGAATATATGATATTAATTTTATAATTAAAAAATTATATTTAAAATTGTAAATTTCAACAATATAATTGTGGTTAGTGTTTGATTCACAACTAGATGACGTTGAAGACTCTCTCACCAACTTGTTTTATTTTTCTATTTTAATATGATTTATTTATCTTTATTAATTTTAAATCTACAATAAAATAACTTTGTTTTTCAATTATGAATTAAATTAAACTTAACATTTAATTCATCTTAACTTTATTATTTTAATTATTAATTAGTTAATTATTATACCATCTACATGAAAATGTTATTAATAATTTTAATGTTTTTTTTTATTTTCAAATATGAACAGAAAACATTGTTATAAATTCATCCCAACCCATTATCATGTGATATTTCTATAAGTTTGATATACAAAAAATACATTAATTTATGAGTAAAGTATTAATTAAAATATTTTACATTTACAAAGATGCATTCATTATATGTATTTATTATTATGCATAATGCATCAGCAAAGTTGGAATTTTGCAGCAAATCCTTCAAAATAATAATAATATAGCCAAAAGGAGTTAAAACTAAGCTTGGAAAAATCAAGAAATGGCAGGACACTATTAAACCCATCTCACAAAAAAGAATTGCAGGAATTCTTCTCTAAGTATTTCCTGTAATAATAGTTGAATAAACCCAAAAAGAGACTCGGTTCAGTCACTAACTACTTACTACCGGTGCGTCAACCTAAAAGGAAGATGACAGCAAATCCAAGTGACCTTTCCCTATCTTTTTCTCGACTTGCTGGAAAGATCACCACTTTTACTTGTGAAATGTAAACAAACATATGTAAAGAATGAATATGGCTTTGTTTTTGCAAACCCTTTCTTCACTTCCATCATCATCAAATGTTGAGAGGTTCTGCCTCCGTGTCCCTGTCCTTCATTGCTGTCCAGTCTTCTGTTTCTGCAACATAAAAAGCAGCAGGAAAACATTGAGAAAAAGGCAACCCCATGTGGTACTTTTATTGAAAGGATTGACAAGGCGTCAAAGCAGTGTGAGGATTATACTTGGCCTGTCTGAAATCACCATGAGCCGCCTCTGCAAGATTGAAGCCATGAAGAGGAAAATCGAGCACATGCCAAACATGATGGTGATAGGGAATGCATTAACCTTCAAAAAATGAACGTAAAAACAATCAGTGACAATAGGAGAATCATTGCCAATAAGCCCTTGTTCTACTTGTAGTGTTGAGTCAGAGTAGTAGTTTAATGACGTCTACAGGTTAAACCTCAAGATACAGCACAGATGTATTAAGGTCAGGTGATTAGCCAGGGTTCTCCAAGCAGAGTAAACGATTTGATATGAATCACAGCCAAGGTAATAGTAGAAATATATCTAGATTACATATATCATGGCTTACATTGTACAACACAATGCAGACAAAGATGTTGAGAGGAATGCGGAAGAAGTTCATTATGGTGCTTCTGGCCTCCTCAGGAATGTACTGGGATCTCATTTTCATAATTGATGGCCAGAATATGCCGACACAAGCCTCGAAGGTGCAGAAGCCAAGAAGCTGAATGCAACCTGCAAATGAGATGCCTCCACCTTTCACTTTAGTTGGTGCCACCAAGAACTGTTCCATGTGAGTGAAGTTAAAAGGCTAGCGAAAGAGTAATAAATGGAGGGGGAAGGCGTAAGCTATTGGTGGAACAAATACATACATTGGTTGCGATGGGAAGTATGAGAGAGATAGAGGATACGACAAAAACAAGCTGCATGTAGCTTTCTACCCTGAGCGAAGACCGAGCCATCAGCCGAGATGCAAGAGAGCTTCCCAACATTGACGCCAACATGAATGTTGCAAAAATAAAACCATGAGGAATTTCTTCGTCATTTGGGCTCAAAGCAGGTGTCCAAAGGAATACAAAGGTGTACATAGAACCCTCAAACAGTGACTGAATGGCACCCAGTAGAGCGATCTTCTCATCTGAAAATTGTAAGATTTCAGATTAAGGGGGAAAGGTTTAAAAAGAACAGCTAAAAAAACTTAAAATAAGAAAAATCGATTAACCAGAAAATCAGCAAGCAAAGTGCTAGACTTGAAACGTGAGTCGTACAAGAGAAATGTGGTACTTTACCAGATGCAATGGCCACAGCAGCATTCCTGAATTGAGTAAGCAAGTCCTTGCTTTCTGAAGGGTCCCCATAATTTTCCGTCCATGATGAAAGAATAATGGCCATCCCAATTGCGAGAAAGCATGAAGCAGCATCAAAGGGGGCCACAGGTCCAAGAGAAAATGTATCTACAAGAAGGTTTCCAAACAGTCCAGACAAGATAGCAACGAGACCGTTACCCAGAAATATTGCCTTTGAGAAAGTTAGGGACAGCCATTGTTGATCAAAGCCTCTCTACACAGATCAAGATGTTGAAATGAGGATGAGTTTTCAGGTAGATGCATACCATTTCCCAATTATGCAAATATAGCGAAAAGATGAAGAAATATATAGGTGAGGACATTAGGATCGCTAACCTTATTATGCTCTGCAACCAGCCATGACTCGAATGCTGAAAATAGAAGAGAAGTGGCAATGCCTCCCAAAACACGGCCGATCATCAAAACTTTGTACTGAGGAGAATGCTTTGTAATGCAGCTAAGTATATAGGTAATGCAATAAGTAATGCATGCCCTCTTTCGACCCCTGAATTGAAAGCGGATCTCAACGTCATGAAATAGAAAATAACAATATGAGCACAAGAAAAACAAGTAAAAAGCAACATGGAGAAAGTTAAAACTCACTGTTTGTCAGCTAAAGATCCAACAATTGTACCAAACAACATTGAAGACCCAAAACCAGCAATAAAAAGCTGTCCAATCTCTCCTTTCCCAAATCCGTATGTGCTGTAGAGAAAGTACACATATGGACCCTGCAACCAGTCGCCGGCTGTCACCCGGCAGACGATAATATTCGTTAGGCATGGATTCGTTGAATAATTACATTACAACATTTGGCTGAATCATTAACTTGAATAACAAACGATATCTACACATAAACAATGTTAAACTAACGAGTGCAACTACTAGACAAGGAAAAAGAGACGATTGTGATAATTCATCAAGCCTTTGATGATTCATTGACAATTAGTTGATGGAAAGAAACAGAGATCTACACATAACCAAGCAAACAGATAAACATAAGCTCCAGATTCAACTTCTATAATCAGTTTACAGTTGAATAATTCAAAAAGACGGGAAACCTAAGAGAAAGAACAGTTGTTATCTATCTAAAAAATCAAAACCCGTATCATACATTGCATAAAATTTGCAGAAACACATTTCTAGTGGCTCCAAGTTAGTAAAGAACACCCAAGAATTCGAATCCAAATCAACTCAACAACACCTTAATTCAAAGTTAATTGAGATCTGGCAAATGGGTCATCATTTTCCAACTCAGAAATGAATTTCCAAAGAAAATACAGTAAATCAAGAGCGAAAACAAAGAAGAAAACAATATCAGATCTAGATTCAAGAATGTACCCATCATGAGAGAGTAAACAAGGAGATAATTATTCTTGAAAGAATTGAAAGCAGGCGATGTATTGATTCGATCTTTGGTTGTTTTGCTAAGCTCCAAAGCAGCAACGACTGCTCCTAATGCTCCAAACACGAAATAGTAAAACAATTCCATTGCTTCACAACTGTCTTTGATCTCTCTTTCTTGATCTTTTCTTTCTGTGAAATTCAATGCGAGAGATTAAAGAATATGATGCGAATTATAAGCCAGAAATGTAAAGAGAGAAGAGTGTTTGAAGGAAGCCTTTAACAAATAGAAAACAGCAAATATCGTTCACCCCTGTATATATATGTATGCAGATACATATATATACACCCACGCACTATCACACAGAGATTCGGCTCTCAACGGCAACGCCCACTGTGTTTGTATCATAGTATTGCGGCAAAATCCATTTTTAATCCCTCAATTATAACTATTTCTTGATTTGAACCCTTAAACTTTTCTTATCTTACTTTAAGCCCTTCAACAATTTACTATTACACTAAATTCTTAGAAATTTGTACCATACATGAAATTTTTTAAAGTTAAAAATGTAAAATTCATATATTTTTATAATAAAATTAAAAATTTTATATTTTTTGTCAATAAAAAATTAAATAATTTAAAAATTTTATATTTTGATTGAGAGTTTAAATTCTTGAGGAATTTAGATTCAAAAAAATCAAGATTCTATAAATTATTTCTTTTTTTTTATAATTGAATAATTAAATTTTATAGAGTTATAAAATATTTAAATTTCTTTAAACTAATTTCTTTAAAATATTTAAATTTTACAAAATTTATAAATTAACGAAAGTTTAAATATTTTTATTTAGTTAAAAATATGAAATATACATATATCAAATATCAAATATGCAATAGTTACTCGTAAATAAAAAATAAAAAATAAAAAATAAATTAGAGAATTCATCTTCTATTAAAATGAGAAAATTCAAAATTATAAAAATTTAATATTTAATAGAAATGTTTCATGATAAAATTATATAAATTTATAAAATATTTAAATTATTTTAAACCAAACTATACATAATAATTTTGTCAAATATAAAAAAAGACATATATATTATATAATTGTTTTATATTCGAATCAAATTTCTAGAATCACAAAATGTCTTATAATTTATTTATTAATTAATATAATTATTAATATCAAAGTAGGTCAAATTCCATGGTAAGTATATATAAAACAACTTATTTATTAATTTTGGATTACAACCAATATGCCAAATCTTTTAATTTTTTATTGTAAATAAAATAATTGAATTCCCATTTACTAATTTAAATTATTATACAATTTATATATTAATGTGCATTCAAAAGCTAAATAAATTTCTATTAGAAATTAATCATCTTTAATTTGGTATCATAAGAAATATATATTACAATAAAGGAAATGAATATTAATAATTTATATTTACAATAAAAAATAAAAATAATTTTTAATTATTAAATAATATAATTAATGGTGATAAATATAATAAAATTTTTAATATGATTGATTAATACAACCTATTATCATATATTTTATGTTATATATATATATATATATGTTAAAATAAAAAAGATTATATTTTATTTGTATTTATATTATATTTATCAAGTTGAAATTTTATATGTTTATTAATATTTATTGATAAAAAATAATTTTATAACTCTAAATTGGAAAAAAAAAACAAAAAGCTTAATGATTTAAGATGATGAAGACAAGAAAGAGGGGAAAACGCGGTTTCACACGTCGGATCGACTCTACAATTTTGTCAACATGGTTTGGAGATGGTGACACGTGGTGAGATCTTGATTGGGTGTGAATGGTTAGTAGTGTCGGTGGTTTGCCTGGCTAATCTTAGTGCTACGTTTCCATATGGCACGTCTTGGATACTCTTCATGCTCTGATGTGGTGGTCCCACTTTTCCTTTCCTTGTGGACCTTCCGATGTACCGTGGGCCATAGAGATTTGGGCATTTCATTTACAATTATATGATTAGTACGGTACGCTACAGTGTTCTTCCTTTGACTTGCGTCTGCACGAGATCCAATGGCTAACAGCGGCGAGTACCGATTAAAATTAATTAATCCAATTAGTATTTAGATAAGATGTAAAATTAATACTGAAAAATGGATTTTAAATTCTAGCTTTTAAAAATACAACAATACTTCGAAATCGGGTTTGAATTCAGATTTATTAGTATTTATATAGAATTATTTTATATAATAATTTGATGATTGAATATTCAATTCTTAATTATATTTTATATATTTTCATGTATTATTTTTTATTTAAATTTATTAATTAACATTTAATATTTTTTTATTATATTTACATATTTTTATCGTGATAAATTTGAATTCTACATTTGCCTTATTATTGTATTATTATATCTTCATATCTAATAATTCTTAATTATAATTTAATTTTCATTAATTACAAAACGAGCATCATTTTGGGAATTAAATAAAAATAAATTATCAATTTAATTTTTCATTAAATTTTAACATTATAATTAATAATCAGATAAAAATAAAAATATCGATAAATTAATTACGAGGTATAGCATCAAATAAGATATTAAATTTAATCGTAGAATAGTTATAAATTAATTATAAATTTTAATGATGGATTGCAAATCTCTCATTAAATTAGCAAATAAAAAATTTAATATTAATTGAAAATTATTTCATGACAAATAAAAAATTCTAATCTTTTATTTTATTTTTCAATTCATTTTAATGTTTTTTGATAATTAGATTATTGTTATGTATACATTAAATGTCTCTTCATCGCTCTAAATAGATTATATTTTTCATTAATAGAAATAAATAAATAAATAAAAATAGTTTAAATTTATTTTCATAAACTATTGAATTTGAATATATTTTCAAATGCATTAATTAAAATTAAAAATATATAATAAAAATAGATAAAAAGACTTATATAATTCAAGATATTAAGCAACTAGGCAATTATGAACTATGAGTAGGGCTTGGATGCCATGCTCTTCAAAAGCTCCAAGCCCTCCTACCACCACCCAACTCACCACTACATTTTAATACAATTATATGGGCTCAAACTTAGTTTCTAATTTCTATGAATAATTATGGACATTGTGGAATTTATTTTATATTTTGTAATAATATTAGATGATTTTTAAATTTTTTATAAAAATAATAAGTGTTTTTATAGGATTAATGGATTTTCATGAATATTTTTGAAAATAAAATAAATTTAAAATAAACTATTTTGTATACTATGATAAACTTATATAAAATTTTAAAGCATTATTTTTATAAATTTTTCTTAAAAAATTTGTAATTTTAAAATTTTTTTAAAAAAACTTAATATTTTTATTTTTTTTTATCATTTTAGACATATTTGAAAATTAAAACCTATTTTCTATAATCTAACCAAATCAACTAAAATAGTTTAAACCGTAATTTATTCTTTTAAAATAAAGAGATTAAAAATTTATTATATAATTGATCGATATTATTATTTAAATGAATAAAAGAAAATAAGAATCACAATAATTTAAATATTATAGAGAAGTTAGTAAGATGCTATTCTCTTAGATATGGAGGCTTTGATTTCCCCTATATTTGAATGAACCACATTAAAAGGGCTTAGATTTAAATAAAATAAAATATAATATAATATAATATAATAAACAATAAAATACTTTTTAAGATAGCTTGAATTTTCCCTTATTTATCACGTTTTGATAATATTCCATCCTTTAGGATTATAATAATTTAATTAATTCCTTATTTTTTTAGTGTTGGATAGTTTGTATAGAATATTTCAAAAAATGAATTTATATTATTTATAATTATATTTATATTTAATTCATATCAATTTAGTAATAATATGGTAAAAATTAAATTATTTTATTATTGATTCACTAACTCGATTTAAATATAATTTATAATTTAATTTCTATTATATTGAATTTGACATGTTTTCTTTAAGGTGTTCATGTCATTAAACTATAATGAATTTGATATGTTATTTTTATTTTTATAAATCAATAATATTATTTTATATTATATATGCTATTTTATGTAAATAGATCGAGTCGATTTGTATTGAATATAAGTTATTTATATCAAATAAATCATATTAAATTATGTATATTAAATTTAAGTAGGATGTAAATTTAAATTTTTGATAAATAACAGACAGAAAATAATACATGGAGCTTGAGATTAAAAAATATGAAAAATTACAAAATTAGTAATTACAAATGTAATAGTGAAATATAATATAATTAATAAACTAATTTTTCTGGAGAGAATAATAAATTAATCATTATATATTATAATAAATATAAAAATAAGATAATTTATTTATAATTTAATTAATTGGTTCCATTGATTAATTTAAATGAAAAAACATCAATTTAATTGTTAAAATATTAGTGAATAATAATAGATATTACCAAAAGTGAAAAACTATATTTTTAATTTTTATTTTCTTTAATTCTATAAATATTTCATAAAACAGAAATGGCTTTTTGACTTTCATAATTTATCTTCAAACATTT
>CANYBF013753403.1:0-18782 GCA_948192965.1 Dalechampia spathulata
AACACATAGATACACAAGCATCAAACCATCATCATGCACATACGTTACATACATCACATACGTCATTGAATCCTGCCATTCATCTACACATACATGTGCATAAATGCATAACTCCTAGGGTCTCTAATGTGGGTGTAACATTTTGCATAACCTAGGAATTAGCTTTTTATAGATAGAATTGTTTGCATATTTTAAGTTTTTTAAGTACCATTTTGTAGTTCTTACATAGTTATAGGTGTTAGAAGTTTAGTTTCCCTTATGTTACCTTAGAATTTAAGTTTCATTTCAACCATACGAGTCATATAAGACTCGTGTATGACCTACATGACTCGTGTAGATCTCACCTCCTCTAAAAACCCTAAACCTTGGTAAATTTCCCACCTCATGCGAGTCCTACATAACTCGTGTATGATCTATATGACTCGTGTAGGTCTTAACTCCCTTTTGTTCTTCATTTCCTTCGTGTTTTTCCATCTCACATGAGTCATACACGACTCGTGGATGGCACACACGAGTCATGTATGACTTAGTCATCCAATTTTTTATGCACTCAATCTCACACGACTCATAGATGGTATACACGAGTTGTGTATGACTCGACCATCCTATTTGCTTGTACATTAAGTTCCCCTCGAGCCTTACACAAGTCATGGATGTCTTACATGACTCGTATATGGCATTTTAGCTTGGTTTTTCATTCCTTTTCATGATCATTAGATTAAGGAATGAAGGGTGGAGATTGAGAGGGAAGTTAATAGAGGGAATAAAACATGAGTTAGGGTCTCGAGATAGGGATCAGTAAGTAGAAGGAAGAAAATGAGGGTTTGAGAAGATAAGAGAGAAAACTAGGGATTGAGAGATTTAAAAACCTTCTAACAAAGTGTTGATCCATCTTTTCGCAACAGGTGATTCATCAAGATATTGAGAAAGCTTGTTGGAAACCGGATTGAGCAAGTTGGAAGAGCTAGAGTTGGAAGCAGCTGTAGAATCTATTCTCGAGTTCTAAATAATTTATTTCTTTTCTACTCCTTCCCTTTTCTGAACTAAATTTATCGTTGTAATTCCTGATTGGTACTTTGTTATGTTATTTCTATTCTTTGATTTAATGACTTAATCAAAGTCTAGGGTTGAATGTTATGAGATTACAATCTGAACTTCATTATGAATCAGTTGATTTTCATGTTTCCATATTGTTTTCTATTGTTATATTTTATTCTTTTATTGAAATGAGGCATGTTTTGATAGTTGAATATTGTTTAGTTCTTTTGATTGCTTTGGAAGAAGAATCAATCTAATTGAGTGAATATAGAAACACCTAATTTTAACTACCTAGACATAGGAGTTAACTTAATTGGGAAGCTCAAGTGTAATTTTGAATCTATCACTGAAATGGATTTAATGGTCACGAAAGTAGTCTATTTGTCTATCTTTAGTAGGTAATGAATTTCTGGAAGGAAAGTTCTTACACATAATCACTGCTTTGAGATCTTAATTGACATAATTAATGAAGTGTATTGATTTTAGTTTCATACATTCATCCCTAACATTAAATGTATCATATGTAAATTATCCCTTAGCTTTTAATATACAACTAGTTTAATAGATTTAAACCATGACTTCAATTTATAATCACCTGAATAATCAATGAAATTAATGTTTAGTACTTGACTACCATCGGTCTCAGAGAATGATACCTTTATATTGCAGTTGCGATCCGTATTCTTACAGTGGTATAATTACATTAATAAGGACTACAAATTTAAAGCTTGTTGAATTTTATGCATGTGAAAATTACTTCATTTATACGCCAATAAACTCCATAAGTAGACATTTATTTATAATAGTCATTAAAAACTTTCTTTATATATATATATATGCATACTCATTCTAAATAGTATGCTATTATTAATAAAAGAATGCAAATCATCGTAATTATCTTCTATGGAACTAACTTTATAATTTTTAATGCTATATAAATTAAAATTGAGAATAAAATTGAAAAAAAAAAGAAATTTTGTATCATATTTTATTGATTTTTTAAAATTTCATATTACATATATTTATTATATTAGTCCAATAGATTAAATTGGTAAATTATGTCATCTGATTTAATGTATGAAATTAATCATAATACTTTTATTTTTATATTAAATAGAAGGTGTTAATATATTTTCAAATAAAGAAATGTAAGGATGCAAGTCTGACTATTGTCATTATGTATGATATAATATTATATTATATTTTCTTAATATCAAGTTTTTATTTTAAAATATAATTCATCTATATGTTATAAAATGAATTTGTAAGTGAGATTACAATTCATATTTAGAATGATCATATGTGATAGATGATATGTGGGAGTCAGCTCGAAGTTAGGAGTGATTTAATGATGGGCTCTCTTGAGCAATAATATGGACTCACATTAAATCATTAATTGAGTTATCATTTGGATGATCTCATGAAAATAATTCAAATGATTCATAGTATGAATATTAATTAAATTTTATATTATTATTTTATCATATTAATCGATTAATTGTACTTACCAGGAAATTGAAATTCATAAACATAAATATCATATAAACGTTGCATGATAACATAAACAAAAATATAGAGCAGATATAAGCAAAAAGAAACTTGAGAAATAGGGCGATACAAAACAAAATCAATAAATACAACAAGCAGAACAAATTGGTCTTTAAAAAGTATAAAATTTGAACATTAAGTAATGTATCAAATACTTTAATTAGCAATAGGAAATTCATCATTGATTAGCATAAGTAAAAAATATATGATCCAAAATACATGAGTAATAATGTTATAATTAATGCAAAAATTATCTTAATTAATTTAAGCTATTAGTAAACTCATATAATGTTTAAGAAGGTCATATGAATTTGAAAATGAGGTTAAAACATATTTCAGACTAAAATGAGCAATTTTAATTCACACATGATGTAAGATGTGTAGCATATTGCAATAAATATTAATAATGAAAGTATTTATATTGTAGTGAATAATACCAATGTGTGACATACATTCTAATAAATAGTACCAATATGCATCATATGTTGCAACTAATAATAACAATATGCACCATACATTGTAAATTTAAAATAACAACCAAATGTAAAAAAATGCTTAAGAATTTATCAAAAGTAGTAATGTGTTATCACTTATATCATTTCAGAATCTTCTCTTTATCATATAAATTTAAGAAATATATTTAAATCAAGCTTAATCATTATAATTTAACATATTTTATATGAATCAAAAAATTTTGACTTTTAAAAACAAGTTTTAGTAGTAAAACCTTAAAGAAATTGATTAATTGTGACCAACCTATATCATTCATGTAATTATGAAATAAAAATGCTACTATTAAAATTTAAATTTTACACAAAAATTGATAAAAAAAACTTATGAAAATTCTGTCTAAGTTACTACCTATACTACATATTACAGAAAAAAAGGCAAAGTATGTCACATTTTGAGCAATGTGCATCATACATTACTAGATCGAGAACAAAATTTATGGCTCAACTAAATTAGTCTAATAATTGACCTAATTAAGTATAATTAATGTTATTAATTGTTTTTGAAATGATTTTGATAGAATTTTAATATTTTTAGTTATTTTTTACAAAATATCTAATAAATATTGATAATGACCGGTTAAAAGTGTAAATATTTAAATTTACATTAAAGTTCAATAAAATTTTAAATAAGATAAGATGTAATTTAATTATTGAGAGGTTATAACCTTACAATATAACCAGTAACATAGTCATAGTTGTCATTTTTAATGCATGACGTTATTTCGGTATAACAAAATTTTATGACCCTTTTAAAAAATTCAAAATAAAAATTTAAATATCGAAGAGATGAAAAAATTAAAATATTAATACCAATTTTGTAAATTAAATCATGTATTGATATTATTCAAAGATAATTAAAAAATGATAGAATTTTTTTAAAATGTATATAGATAAATAAATAATGATTTTGAAGTTGTTTATAAAATAATGATTTTTAATTTAATAATAATACTTTTTTACGATAAATTTATAATAAATGATATTAAATCTTTTTAACCATATACAAAATTTAATTAAATATTATTGAAATTGAAAAATTGTTATTTTATAGTATTTTTTAAAAATCGTTAATTTGTATGATAATTTTAAAAACATAATTTCTTCATTTTTAAATTATTTTTGAAATCGCAGTGGAAGTATAGCAACACGTGTACAATTTATAGTGGTTCGACACTAACTTTTGTCTACGTCCACTTCTCCTAAGTCTTCCACTTAGGGTTTCACTAATCACAATCACAATCAATATAACAAAGGATTCCTCAGTTGAATCTTAACCCTAATGTTTTCAGGCTCACATTCAAACCTTTACAACAATTGCAATCTCACAATAATTAAACTCTCAAATATAAGCTAATGCCCCAAGCATTAATCACACACCAACCCACAAATACAAAACCTAACACTTAGGTTGTGGGAATATAACGAAAAGAGAGTTTACAATACTTGAATCACAATACCACAAGTAAACTTACTTGTAATTGAAGATTGAAGCTCAAAGGAAACTTTGCTTTGCAAAACTAGCTGTTAGATATGAAATATACAATGTATTTTATGAAAATAAAATCGTTAGAAAGGGTTTAAAGTCTTTCTGGAAAGTCGCGTACGACCGTACCAGACATGGTACACTCCTACCGATTTAAAACATTAGTTCAAACAAAACGCGATAAGTTTGATACGCCCGTACCAAACAGTGGTATTCCCGTACCAAATCAAGATTACTGATAAATAAAATTCATATGAACAATGGTACGCCCATACCAACCTTTGGTACGCCCGTACCAAAACAGATTTCCTGATAAACTAAATTCCTAAGAGCAATGATAAGCTCATACCAAACTTAAGGAAACAAAGCTAACTTGGTATGGTCAACCGTATGTTTGTACCACACAACTCAAAGGATTAGTACGCCTGAACCAAAATAAGTACGCCCGTACCACACACAGAAGAATAGTTTTAATTTGGCAAAAACTTAAGTTGACTCATATAAAACACACATATCAAAATCATAGGTCTAACAATCTCCTCCTTTTTGATGTTGGCAATCAATTTAAATTCAATTTGCAAAATATGTTTACATAAATTTTGATTTTAAAAAAAAATCTCCCCCTTTATTTTAGAATTCATGCCATCAATTACAAAAATCAATCAATCAATCATAAAGGAGTAGAAAATCATAATCAAATCAATACAATCACAATGAATGAACATCAAATGTCATATATACTCATAAATGTAATGAATACAATGAAAAAAACTAATATAAAAGATAAACTAGTCTAAAACTATTTCCTACCTCCCAAAATGTAATCTCCCTATAATCCTAAAACATCTCTCCTTTTGACAATATCAAAATAATCACTGTGAACCAGGAGGAGGAGGACTCGATGGAGAAATAAATTGGTCCATCATGAGACTAATGGACTAGAGCGTATCTGTAGTAGTCGTCTAAAACTCATGGAACTCGGCAACATGCTAATTAAATCGCTGATCAAGAGTAACAACATGTTGACTAAGATGAACGAGCTGCTGATCAACTCGATCAAAACATCGCTCAAGACTTACTAGAGTAGTGGTGAGCGTAATAAAGTGCTGAGCTAGCAGATCAGCAACAGAAGGAGGAGCAGCGACGGGATCAGTAGAAACAGGAGTAGGAGGATCAGAAATAGCTGAAGAAGACGATCCACCCTAAAAATGATGCTGTTGTTTATGGCTCAAAACTGCCTGGCGTGTGGCATCAGAAGAGTCAGACTGAAGAAGCAACTTTGCAGGAGTATCCTCGGAGATAAGCACCTGCAAGTGCCTACAAATCTCTACAACCCGTCATCCATAGAGAGAGATAATGTCATTGGGAAGACCCAATGACTAAAGGTGATTAAGACATAAGGAAATGTACTTGAAATGAATGACGTACTTATCATCAGAAGTACGTTCAAGGAGCATCGAATACTCAATGAATGATAGATCAAGATTGGGATCTTTCGGTCCAGGAGTAGCAAGAAAAGCATGCAACTGCTGGCAAATATAATGAATGATAGAACCAAATAGGATAGCCCTGCTAGGCTGCTTCTGGACGTCGACCTCATGGAAAGAGGCCTGAAGCCAGCGCCCAGACTGAATAGGGGTACATGTGATCATAGAGTAAAGAAATATAAGGTCAGGGCCCGTGATAGTATCATTAGACTTGGATCTCCCAAAAATAAGATAGGAGATCAGTCTACGATAATAGTATAGAGGGGGGGACTTAAGACAGGATGCTTTAAGCCTTGAAGGATGAAATGAGGTATCGAGTGTGATATCTCGCCAAAAGGAATTACGGTTAAAGATCACAGATTTGGCATTTGCAATACCATCATTGTGAAAGTGAAATAGAACATCAAACTCTGATGGAGAAAGGGTATAGGGTTTATGAAAGAGGTGAAAGGAAGTAGACAGAGAAAATATCTGGAGAAACTCTAAAGCTACAAACTGAATTTAATGGTTATCTAAGAGTGTAAAATTTGATCGACCTACATTGACCAAATATCGCAGAATGTCATCCTTCAATCCGGTCTGACGGAGAGTAGGATGACATGCAAAACAAGAGAGAAAATATTTTCTCACTCAGAATAGAAGTCCTAACGACAGAGGTAAGTGTAGCACCACGAGGGCCAAAGCCTGCAGCGATGGTGTGTTTGACTCTACGTCCCTGTGACAAAGAGCCACCGCAACCAGAAGGAGTGAACATAGCTAAAAAGTAGTAAAAATATATAATTTAACAGAAAATTAAATTTTTCAAAAATTCGACAGAATTTCAGCTGATTTTTCAAAAACTCAAACATTGATACCTGCACAGAAATCAATAAAATTTGAACCACACCTAGCTAACACAATCCTAAGCATTTTACTCTAAAGAACCTAGGGCTAAATATGTCTAGATTACTCAGAAAATAAAAAAGAATAACTAAATTAAAAAGTAATAAAATAATTAAAATTGAAATTGAAAACCTGACGAATAAGAGGAAAACAAACCAAAAATGAAGTGAGGATGAGTAGGCAAATGGATTTTGAGTGTTGTTGGATTGATTTTAATGAATTTAGATCAGATTTGAGAGAGAAATTGAGAGAAAACGGAATCTGGTAACTGGCAGTAATTGAAAAATTACATTTAAAATTGGATTTTCAGGTCGCGTACGGGCGTACTGAGCAGGCGTACGGCTAAAAAATACCTGAAAATGACTATCGTGTATAAGCGTACCACTAAAGGCTTATGGTCATACTGAGAACTTCACCCAAAAAATTGAAATTTTTAACTGTATCGTGTATAGGCGTACCATATCTATACGACCATACTGATTATATGCCTGTGACACGTACGAGAGTACCAAATTCTGTATGGCTATACTAAAGTCTCGATAAAAATTTGGAAATATGAAGTTTTAATGCATACGGGTGTATCAAAACACTTACGGCCATACAAGGATTAAAAATCAGAAATTTTTGAAGAGATTTTGAAGGAATTTTTCAAACTTTTTAGAGTCCATTAATCAATCTTACTTCAAAAAAGATTCATCTATCATTTCTAGCTCATATTTGATGAAGTTCAAATGTTCTTCACTAAGGGGTTTTGTAAAAATATCTATCAATTGGTGAGTTGTATCAACAAATTTTAATACAACCTTCCCTTGTTACATATCATCATGAAGTTGACTTATACTCAATAGGTTATGTTTTAACCCTTCAACCATCAATACTTTATTTATGAAAAAGTTGGATTCCTTACCAATCTTACCAATTCAAACCACTTTACCTTTGGCATTGTCTCCAAAAGTGACATTACCACCATCCCATTTTGTAAGGTTGGAGAAGAGGCTTGCATTACTGGTCACTTAGGGGTTAGAAGCATACATATCACTAATCTTGAATCTTAAGCATACCTATTAAACACAAATGCATTCACTTCTTTTTAGGTACCTAAATGTATTTGGGTCCTTGGAGGTTAGAAGCATACATATCATAATTCTAATACAATTTCCTAATGAAACATCTATTAGTAGTATGTCCCTTTCTATTGCAATAATGACATATGACATTCCTAAATCTAGAATGATTGTGCACATACTTCTTCCTAGATGCATGAGGATGACTATGATTGCAAGAACATGAACAATGATGCACTTTATTAGCATGCATTCTTTTAGTCTTAGGATGAGCATTTTTCTTTTTGAAATTCTTTTATTTTTGTATGGAGGTGGAAGCTTTAACAAAAACAGTGCCCTTAAAGGTGTAGGAAGAATTTTGGTTAAAACCAATACGTTTTTTATTACCACTAAGTTTTTGGTATTTCAAAATGGAATCAATTTTAACACCACCTTGCTTAAACCTTGAAAGATTATCTTTTAGTAAATCCTTTTCTTTCAAAATCTTAGCGTTTTCATCCTTTAAAAACTTGTTTTCCTTTTTAAAACTTTCAAGTTTTGTTTTATAAGAATTAAAATCATTTTGTAAAACATTTTTCTCCTTTGAAATGGATGCACACTTACTTCTAAGTGATTGATGCTTCCTAGCTAATTTCTTATACTTTTCTAACAATGCTTCTAATGTACCACATTTATCATCATCATTAAATTCATCATTACTATAATAAGATTGAGATGATGTGGTTACCTTATCCTTCTCATCATCTAAGAATGCCATGAAGCAAAGATTGGTTACTCCCTTATTACTGGACACTTCCTCATTTGATTCGCTATCATCATCCCAAGTTGCCTTCAAATCTTTCTTCTTTTATGGCTTTAAAGACTTGTTAGGACAAGGATATTTGTTTCTCATATTTCCTGGCTTGTTACATTCATAGCAAATGGCTTGATTCCTTCGAAAGTTGTCCCTTCGGTTCAAGTACCATCTTGCCTTAAATGACTTCTTGCCATCTTTATCAAATTTCTTCTTCTTCATAAGAAGAGTCTTGACACATTTGGAGAGGAGGGTGACTTTATCATCAATCTCCCCTTCACTTGTTGAAGAGGCATCTTCTTCTTTCGAAGCCTTCAGTGCTATCCCTCTTCTCTTGTCTTCCTCTACCCTTTGCTTTAGGGTAATCTCATGTGTAAGAAGTTTTATGAGAAGGACATCGGTTGACAGAACTGAAAAATCATTTGCTTCTTCAATTGAGGTCACTCTAGCCTCTCAATCCTTCTTAGGCAGTACCTGCAAGATCTTGTTAGTGATGTCTTCCTTTTGGTACATCTTGCCCAATTTCATCAATCCGTTGGTGATCATAATAAGGCAGTTGTACATCGCAAAAATTGACTCATTTACCTTCATTGTAAATAACTCATATTGATGAGTTAGAAGCTGAATCTTCTTGGTTCTAACTTGATTTGTGCCTTCATGATGAGTCTCCAAGGCATCCCATATTTACTTTGCCATGATACAATATGAAACTCATTCGTATTCCTCACGACTAATAGCACAATACAACATATTCATCACCTTCTTGTTCCTCACATTTGCATTGAATTCTTCTCTTGTCCAAGTTGCCTTGGGCTTAATAATTATAACACCATCCATTATAGTTGTTGAAGGAGAGAACCCATTCTTAATTAGATCGAACAAATCAACACCATCATTTTCCAAGAAGACTTCCATCCGGTGCTTCTAATAAGGATAGTCTACACCATCGAAGAAGGAGGGTCTTGTATATAATTAGCTTTCGATGCTATGGGATCTTTTACTCTATAATTTTACTACTAATCATAATTGAGCACCACGCTCTGATACCAAATGAAATGTTAGCGGAAGTATGACAACACGTGTACAATTTATAGTGGTTCGACACTAACTTTTACCTACGTCCATTTCTCCTAAGTCTTCCGCTTAGGGTTCCACTAATCACAATCACAATCAATACAACAAAGGATTCCTCAATTGAATCCTAACCCTAGTGTTTTCAAGCTCACACTCAAACCTTTATAATAATTATAATCTTACAGTAATTGAACTCTCAAATACAAGTAATGCCTCAAGCATTAATCACACGGCAACCCACAAGTACAAAACCTAACACTTAGGTTATGGGAATACAACGAAAAGAGAGTTTACAATACTTGAATCACAATACCATAAGTAAAATTACTTGTAATTAAAGATTGAAGCTCAAAGGAAACTTTGCTTTGCAAAACTAGCCATTAGATGTGAAATATACAATGTGTGTTATGTAAATAAAACCGTTAGAAAATGTTTAAAGCCTTTCTGGAAAGTCATGTACGGCCGTATCAGACATGGTACGCCCGTACCGATTCAAAACATTAGTTCCAACAAAATATAATAAGTTTGGTACGCCCATATCAAACAGTGGTATGCCCGTACCAAATCAAGATTACTAATAAATAAAATTCATGTAAGCAATGGTATGCCCGTACCAATCTTTGGTACGCTTGTATCAAAATAGGTTTCCTGACAAACCAAATTCCTAAGAGCAATGGCACGCTCGTACCAAACTTAAGGAAACAAAGCTAACTTGATACAGTCAGCCGTATGCTCATACCACACAACTCAAAGGATTGATACGCCCGTACCACACATAGAAGAATAGTTTTAATTTGCAAATAACTTAAATTGACTCACACAAAACACACACATCAAAATCATGGGTCTAACAATTTTTAAAAAATTTCCTATTATTTACATAAATTCTTTCTTAAACAGTCACTAGAGGCAAAACAGTTGTACCAAATCATAACATTTTGATTTTGTTTGAAAATAATATTTTACATTCAAATATTATTTTTAAAATTATATTATTCATTAATATTTGAAATAAGTTAGTATTTAAAGGTTTAAACAATAATAATTAATGTCTCAACTTTTAAAGATTAAATATTAATTTTTTATTTTTAAAAATATTTTTTTATTCAACGATTAACTTAAACATTATTGTTGGATTTTGGGATCTTGATCTTAGTTTTAATATTAACAAACAATGTTTTTAGACGTACCATGGTGGGTACATGCGTACCAGATAACGTTTTAAGTGTGTATTTTTTACAATAGATTTGATATAGGCCTACCACTTGATCATATGGCCGTACGGATGCTACTGTCTAGTTTTGGTATCAATTTTATAGTGTTGTTGTACAAAGGTACACAAACATGTACGTCTGTATGCGTCTCTATATGTATTTTCAGCATTATTTAAAAATATTCTAAAATGGCTCTATTTGTATTAATTGCATCTCCAACGATCATATGAGCAAAGAATAACTTATATTAGTATGAATTAACTTTATTGAAGGTAGGAAATTAATATTTGATCATCAATTTTTTTATTGAACATATTTTTGTGTGATTTATGTATTTCTTAATTTCTTAAGTTATAAATCCCTTGAAAAGGGTGTATGGGTTTCTAATCTTTATGTTTCTCTTGGATTGTGTTAGAGATAGGAATGAATTGTGATTGAGTGAGGTTTTTATGTGAGTCTTGGGAAAACACATTATGTAAAGGTTTAATGTGAGCCTGGGAAAACACTTGAGTATTACTAGAATTGTGATTGTAAGGTTGTAATTTTTGTTGAAAGATTAGTGGAAACCTAAATTGTTTGTTTGGGTATGTGAATGTAGACATTTATTAGCCGAACCACTATAAACTTCTTGTATTCTATTTTTATTCTTTACAATTCTTGTGTTGCTTATTTGAGATTTCAATTATGATTATTGAATATTTTAATTTTAAATTAATATTTAAATAACTAATAATTAATAATTAAATACTAATAAAATAACCAATAATTACTAAAATAATTAATCAAAGAAAGCTTTAATTTATTTAATTAGTTTGCAAACTACAAGAGAAATGGTTGAGGATATGTTCGGCATTATGTTTGAAAAATACATGAATGTTATTTATCATTTTTTTAATTTCTCCTGACAAAAAAAATGCACAAAATATAAAGTTATTTAATTTAAAAATTATAAAAATAAAATAATGAATAAAAATACTTTTCCAAAAACCTTTGAATGTTAATATCAAACGTATCATGACATGAGATTTGGTCTTAACTTGACCGGGAAAAGATGAAATACAAAGGTGAAAGAAGCATGCCGATCTACGTTGAAACCATCTTTTTATGTACTTTTTGTACTACATTCTTGGACCCTTTTGTAAAACTTTAGTGGGGTTTTGTCTTTCCCCCCGCCCCCCCGCCCCTCCTTTCTACTTTTCTAGAAACAATCCTTCGTATGGTATGAACAACTTTTGATACTTTCTCGGTAGGATACTCTTTCCATTTCCTGTTTTCTTTTTCCGGCCAGTAAAGTGCCACCCAAGATCCAGCCGCACTGCCCTAACTGAACACCGGCGACAAAAAGAGCCCAAAAGCAATAATCCTTTTCTTGCATGTATTTATTTAGGTATAATCTATATTTTAAATAAATTATTGTATAATTTAGATTCAAACTCATATCATTATTTTATTAATGGTTTCACAAATTTATATGATAAATTCATATCATATAAGAATTTTTTATATCTATATACTATCACATAAACTAAATCAATTAATTTAATATAAATAGAAAATAAAATAAATTTATTATAAATTAAAATTTATTCATTTAATTCATATATGATGATATGAATTAAGTCTAAATAAGTGTTATCCTATTTGTAGATTGAGTTGATATAATTTAAAAATTTTGAGATTTTAATATTAATTTTATTTATAACTAAACATGATTTTTAAAAAATATGGATTTCTCTAATTTCTTTTTAAAATTAGAGCATATAAATTTTAGATTTTGTATTTGAAAAAACCAAAATTAAGAATAAATATTGATTTCTTTCTTTTTTTTTTTGTCTAGGTCACATTTTCTTCTCTTTTCTCTCCTTAAATCAATAAATAGATTTCTCTTCTCTGGTCCGTATAATTCTGAAAATTTGCTTCTTTTATCTTCTTCTCAGCTCCTTTGCTAAAATACTAATTTTTATAAAACTTTTCATTAGATTTTCCTTGATAGATTTTGTTGCGCATTGATGGCAGACGAAGACACAAGCAGACGAGGTGAAGTGACAGATTATGAATCTATGCATGTTAAAGAAAGTAAAAGATTACGATGAAGAATGGGAGATTGAGGTGGCAGTAGTAAGTAAAGTAAAGGAAGGTATTTAAGAACTAAATGGAAGAAACTAACATGACAGACGCTCGCATGGAGAAAGAAATCGGAAGACGGGAGAAGCATGGCGAAGATTGCAAGGTAACCAAGGCTCCATTTTAAAAGAAGATAATAATTCATTAATTTGGGGGTAAATTTAAACCCTAATTCGTAATATTAGAGATAATTACATAAATATAGAATTTTAGGTTTTTATTTATAACATAATATTTTTAATTTTTTTTTAAATAAAAACACCAATTTTTATTTTTTAATTACATGTAATAGTTTCTATAATTATTTTTTATTAAAAAATTATTATTATTATAAAATAAGGTATAATAATTTAAGTAATTTTTTAAATTACGATATTAAATATGAAGATATATTCCAGATTAATAATAGTTAAAATATATAGCATTATATATATATATATATATATATATATATATTTATGAAACTTCGTAATTTTTAAATATTTTTAAAATTTATGTGTTTTTTTATAAAAATAAATAAATATTATATATTTTTTCTGTATTGTCATAAGGGTATTAGTGTAAAATTCCAAAAAAATCTTCTAATTGATGGTGGATATTTCGAGGTAATCTTTAAGGTTGATTGAGGCCCATATGAATCCGGATTCTTAAAAGTCCATTAAAGGCCCGCCCGATGAAACTGTCTTTAAATGGGCTTATTTTCGTTTGTTCAGAATCCGTAGCTTTACAGCTGTAAATTCAGCCCAAGACATCTAGCATAGCAGACCGCCCTGAAATCGAATCCTTACCGGCCCACCCACCCGGCCAGCTTTGCACTGCAGGTAAGGTAATTTCTGACCCGACAATCTTGGATAACTCGAGAATAATTGAAGAATCTTTGATTTTCCAACAAAAGCTTGGGCTAATTTGCCATCATACAGCAATTTCTGGTTAGGTTTCATGTACCATGGGAATATGCATTCCTTCTTTTTCCTCATTTCTTTGCAGTTTCATCTGTGTTTTACCTTAGTCTCAAAGGTAGATTCTCATGTCAAAATTAAATCAAGTTCCATGACAAATAATTGGACACAGACCACTCTTTGTCAAACTGATCGAAAAAGGAGTAATAATATAAAGATATATATGTACATTTATATATATACACACAAGATGCTTCACAGCTCGTAACATACATTTTCAAGAGTGCACATCCTTTTCTTCGGTGAATATTCTTGGCAATTATTTTCCATGGATTTTGCTTCAAGTATAACTATTAAAGGAAAAGGAAAATTAGGCTGCTGGGTTTTCTTTGATTTCACTTTAGAATCGAATACTGGCGGGGATTTGGATTCTTGAGTCTATAATGACAAGGAAGGTTAGTGGGGGGGAAGCCACGAAAAAAAAGCTTGTTACGTATCATTTTTGCATGGACTAAAGCTGGACGAAACCTTGACTTTGCTGCATTTGGGTATCTATCTATCTGATAAGGAGCCTCTGCATTTTCCTTCTGCAACGAATCCATACTGTTTTCCGGGCCCCTCCTCCATTTCTTTTCTGTTGCCCTGCTGCTTGCCTCCCAAGCGACATGACTCCTATGATTTTCCCCTTTTTTCTAATTTCGTATCCTTTTTTTCTTTGATTACGAGTTAGTGGTTAGATTGATTAGAATGACTTGGATTGTTTGGATGATAAATGGCTTTGTTGGTCGAGTTCAATAAATGTAATGTCTGAATTTTGATAAAAACTATAAAGTTTGAAGTTCGAGATAGTACAAATATTCACGAGATTCGACTGCTATTAGTACTACAATAAAACACGTTGCTGAAGTCGTTTGCCTTTTAGCATGTTTGTTTATTTATTCATGGTGGAACAATGATAGCACATGAAAATGAATAGAAAATGCATGTGAGTGGTAACATCCTGTTTCTTCATAGCTAGAAAAAGAGAGAACAGTGCAAAAGCAACATAATAAATATTCTCCATTTCCTGAAGCATTTTGCTTCCATCAAGTCTAATCCAACCCATTCTAATATCTATCAAACAAGATAGCAGCCACGATGATGAGCAAAGGATCGTTGAAGAAGACGACTTCATTTCCCTTAAAGAAGTCTGCTTCAATGGAATTCCCAAACCATCCTCCTTACCAATCATCATATCCCCCCAAGAGTCCATCTCTCGTTGAATTCCCCGTCTCTCCTCAGCTCGTATTGGGGCAACAAATTCTTCATTTCGGTCACCCTCAACATCCTGTTTATCAGCTTGAGCTTTCTGATCTCTTTACCTGCGCTGGTTGCAAGGAATTTGGTTCAGGAAAAAGGTTCATTTGCCAACTATGCGACTTTCAGGTACATGAGTTCTGCGGTCTGGCTCCTCAACAGCTCAAAGCACATCCTCTCCATATCCAGCACCAGCTTTTATTTGCTTCCAAACCAGGTGAATCCCAGATTGCTCGCTTGTGTTTCTTTCTCCATCTGATTATGAAACTTTAACTCTTGGTTTGTGATGAAAATCTCTCCATACAAACAGTTAAAGGTGGGATATTGAATTCCAAGTGTGACGTTTGTGGGAAAGCTGCCAAAGGGTATATTTACAGATGCAGCGCCTGTAGTTATCAGATGCATCCATGCTGTGCTATGCTATCTAATGAAATCAGCATCTCAATCCATCCCCACGCGCTTCAAATCCTCCCTGCTGTAATGAGTTCACCAAATGGAGACCCTGGCTATGTCTGTGGAGAATGTAACAGGGCCAGGAGGTCAGGCCGTATCTTTCACTGCACAGTTTGTGATTACCATCTGCACGCAGTCTGTGCCAAGAACATGGTGAATGGTCTCCAAGCCAATGGATTCAAGGGTGTGGAAAAACCCAGCATGCTTAAAACTGCAGCACGCCTTGCATCACAGGTCATTATTGAATTCATCGGCGGGCTCATAGAAGGGATCGGGGAAGGTGTAGGAGAAGCCTTCGTTCAAAGTATTGCCAGAGGAAGGCGACCCAGAAGACCTCCAACTCCAACCGAATGATCTCTGCACTACTGTATAAAATAAGATATGTTGATTTTTACATGTTTAAAGTATTCGCATTAATCATTCATGGCAATGTTTATAGCTAAATGGGATTTCGCTGAAGTGATAAATTATTGTGTTACAAAAGCCAATAAATACTGTTGTATATTTGGATCAGAAATTAAATACTATGATACATTAATGTTTATTGGTAAGATTCGTCCACATTCATCAGAAAGTTGCCTCTGGTTTTAGATTTGCTTCATAACTGAACTAGCAATTTCTGATGCCCAGTCCGATGATTCCAGGAACCCTGGAAAGTTGCACGAAAAGCAACAATTAACCAACAACTAGCTATGGCATAATTCTGGCACTGTTTGGTCCTCTCAGGATTCACCAATACTACTCGTGTCAGTCATCTCAGACGCTCATTTCGCCCTCTGTTGATTGATCTCAAATGACGAAAACCCAGAAACACAATATCATTTCAAGAGTATGTAGTCATTCATTTGGTGTCGGGCATTGATTTCTCCCAAGTTTTGATCATCTCAATCACCATTGGACAGAAGAAAAAGAAAAGAAAGCGATTAGAATCTCTTCTGGATTGTCAATTTCGGAAAGAAGAATACTGTGGATAAGTATGTTAATTAGAAAAGCAAAAAGAGAAGAAGCTAAAAAGTTGTTTTGATCATTGTCGATGCCATGATTGCTCAATGTCTTTTGTTGATTCTGTAAATGGGATAGGAGAATGTTACCAGTGAGTGAGGGACCAGAAAGATGCTTCAAATGCTCATTCTCTTATATCCAAATTGCCATTTCTCGACTACCGCCCATCGCCACCTCCTTCAGCCTAGTTGGAATCCCTCTATCAAACTAAGTTCATGTTTTTTTTTAGGAAATTTGATTCCATTCTAAACCCATTATATTTAGATAGACAATATTCAAATACTATTTATCAATTTAAATTATCATCCCTAATTAATAAATTAATATACATCCTCAAAATAAGATATTCAATTATAAATCAGGTAAACTCAGATTCATCAATTCATACTTTGTTTTTCATCAAAGTCCTTCAATTTCAATTTATAATATAAAAATCTTTAAATTTAAATATTATTTTTTAAAAAGTCTCTCAATTTTAATTTATAACATAAAAATCTTTCAAAAGATATATAAATAAAAAATTAATCTAATATGTGAAAAGATAAATACAACAATGTAATTATAACAAAAATTGTTTAAACATTTTTCTAAATAGATATTTTAATATACATCTCATATTTCTTAAAAAATAATATTGAAATAATTCCTAATTATTTTGAACTTTTAGAATTTTTAAAATTTATAATTCTATGATAGATTTTTGGTTGAATAAAATTATATGAGAAAATAAAAAATTTAATATAATTAATACGTGAAGTTATATTATATTAATTTTTTCTTTATATGTCATTAAAAAGGATTTTTATGGAAATAATATCTAAATTCGAGGATTTTTTTTGTTATAAATTAAAGTTGAGGGATTTTTATAAGAATAATATTAAAGTTTGAGGATTTTTATATTACAAATCGAAATTAAGGGACTATGAAAATAAATTATCAAAAAATTGAATCAAACTAATAAATTTAATTCAATTTGATTTATAGAAAATTAAAATTTTAAATTCAAAAATTAAAATAATTAAAAAAATAAAATAAAAATCAAATTTATCAAATAAAAAATTTGATTGGATTCCAATTATAGATTTTCAAATTGATAATTTTTTAATTTAATTTAATTCAATTTTATATATCGATAAAAAAATCAATTTAATTTAACAATTGAACCACCAACTAAATGCTCATCCTGATTATGTATCCCACTCGTTTACATGCAACTTGTTTTTTGGCTAGTCCAAGAGACTCGGCTGCCGACTCGTTGAAACTGCTATCTTGATTTTCTTGCAAACTCAGATGAATATTTATTTATTTTTGCCAATTTTCATAGAAATTCACTTGAATTGATTATTTGGGCTGTGAAATGGTCGAATGAGGATCAGTCGACCTGCCGATTATGCAAGAACCAAGAGAAAGGTGGTTTGCTTTTGTTGTAATCGTGGACTGAGGAGCAAGCCGGTTACGTGTGCGGTGGTGCTCCCAAATTGAACGTACTTCTTAAGATCTTTCTTGTCTAGTATTTAGGATTTAGGGTTTAAAATTCCTTATTAATTACCATTTATATGACAAGTTAGTATTTCTAATGTGGAAGTCAAGCCGAGATCGAGTCAATAATGTATTTATCAAATAAGCTTAAAATTTGCCTAAATACACATATTTTATTAAATCTATATATATTTTTGATAAATATAAATATATTATTTAGTTTAAAATGTTTTAAAATTTTAATAATGATAAATTTTATAAATATTAAAAATAAGATGTTTTCGAAATATCATATATCATATACATATTAAAAGAGGGAAGAGGGGGAAGTGAAAATACAAGTCTACCCCTCCTCCTTTAATTTTAATAATTCAAAGATAAATATTATTTTTATAAATTTATATGAAGATAAATATTACTTTTTAAATTTTAAT